>JAEDXX010000167.1:0-198604 GCA_021725515.1 Epicauta chinensis | reverse complement strand
TTAAAATGGGAATGAAATATCTAGATCTCTCTGGAAATATGAATTCTTTGTGGAATCTTTTAGTGGCTCCAGAAGCAGTAAGAATTTAAAAAAAAGATATATATTATTTAATAACAGAACATATGATTTCAAAATATGGGAGGGGAGGGGGGACAACGTGGGTCCTTTAAGGAAAAAATCATAATATCAATAATTTTTTTACGCGTTCACTTTTTTTAGACCCTTGATACGTATTTAACATTGTTATGCTGCGTCCATTAAAATTTAAAAAAGAAGAAGAAGAAGAAAAGAAAATTCATAATTGTTATTTTCATTCTGAATTTTTATTTTTACAATTAATAAATATTCTAAAAGAAAATGGTCCTTTTTATCCCTCATTATATAAGAAATTTCAAAAAGGTTTACCCCAATATTTTCTGAAGCTTTGAAATTCTGAAGGGGCCCACTTTGCCCCTCCCACCCTTATAAAATAAAAACTTTTTATTCAGGAACAATCAACGATAATTCACTTTTGTCATCAGTATCACTATCACTATCACTATCTGTAATTCTAATTAATTCATTTTGCAAAAGTTACCAATCTTTCTACTAAGAGATTTGAAATATTTGACTACGGTCCCTTATTCTACTTGCAACTACCTGCCTATCATAAATATCAATATCTGTCCCTTTGTGGTCAACGGTAGTAAGTACTTGCCTGAGGCGAGCCAAATATCTATAAAAGTACTACACGCGATGCAGATGACGCCGCCATACTTCTTGTAATGGACTCAGTACTGAACTATCCAAAACTTTATCCAAAACACTTAATGAAAATAAATAAATAATAGCAATTACCATGACAACGCAAACTTGCTTTTTGGGACTTACAATTAGAAAAATTTTCAACTGAAACGAACAATTTTAGATTTTTATCTGATACTAAAAGTAAATTTGAAAGGATTAAAACTGAATTGGCCGTTTCGGGACATGCAAAAACTTTTATCAAGAATACATTTTTCTTGTAAAATGCAAAATAAAAAAGTTTTTCATCTTTGGAACACGATGGACATACGTAATAGTTTTTAGAATAATAAAAATACCTTTTGCATAAGCTGAGAGATCGGATAACAATGAATTACAATTACAATACTTGGCGTAAGAAGTAAAATACTTATACTTCTTATTGCCTCTACATTCATTGGCCTATAACGAAGTCCGTTTAATTCATAACAAAAATTCTTTTGTGATACTTACTGTTTGGATATTTGAAGGAGTCCTGTGAGCATTGCACCGGTAAGCAATATTAACTCGCATAGGATATTAACTTGATTCAATTTACTATAAACTTTAACACAATTCAAAAGTAAATTATGATAATCTATATACGATCTAATCTTCGATATATCATTTGAATCATATTTTAACACTCTTAAACGATCATTGAGCATTATGAATTGCAATCGGATCAAATTTACGGTAAGAAGTGTGAAACAACTAAATGAAGTCTGTAATGTTCCAGGTATTACTGCAAAAGCTGAATTGGAAATACGAAACACCCATAAAGGCAGAAATTTCGGTATATAACAGTAGATAGACAATTCACCAGTTATCCAAGGTCGGAAAACGAAAATTAGTATAACAATACGATACGTAACTAAAAATATTCGAATACTATTTAGATAGAATTTGAATTCTTTACGATATTTATCTGGAAATTCTTCATTTTCGTATGACCAAAATTTGCCAACATTCTGTACTAGAAATCGAACAGATTCTTGATTGTAAATCAAAATTAGTTTTTTCTCAAACACCTGAAAATTCAAATTAATTACTAATTCAAATAAATTCTTTCAATGTTCCTTACAAAAATTAGCATAAGTACACTTTCTAGTGCATGAGAGAATATCGATGAATTGTGTACCACATAAAATATATTATAAAACACTAAATACGACATACAGACGGTTGAAATAGTGATCATAAATATTTTGAATTTATTGAAGTCAAATAATGGATTTAGGCCAAATATTTTTAACGGATATAGAGTCCAATATAGAGCCTTTTCGTATTCGTTCATTATTTGGTATTCTTTCCACAACCAGAGTCGATATAAAACTGACAGTCTTTAATACATCAGTAATCTTATTTTTTATTCAACTAGGAATTAATCAGTAATAATTTATGAAGCTCTATTTTTCACATAAAAAACTACAAACGCCAAATTTTTTATTAAACCATGTAATTATTCATAATTAATTAGATAAGTAAAAAGTTGTCTGTCATCGTTGAACAAACGACACCGTCAACATTTTTATAAATAGGTACATTGTTTTTTGCTTTATTTAAGGGGCGGATTGACCATGAAACCAATGAACCTTGGCATTTAATCCTGACTTCCAATGGAGCTTCACAGAATATATCGATCATCTTTTCTTTAATGTGTCCTATGAGAAGCAAGGGATTGAAAATAATCAGTTTCAGACCCCGTTATGGTCTACAACTACCTCTGATATGTACAATAAGTATTTTACGGTTATGTTTTTTTTTTCGAATTGAGATTTGTGGACCCGCAATTCTAGATCTGTTAATTTCTGTCTGTTTCAAAATAAAATATAAAAAATGTGGACAGTCAATACTAAAATTTTGTTAATTCCGTTGGATATCCTAGCAGAAGTCTTTTCTAGTACCTATAAATCGTAGCATTTCCGGTTTTACAAGTAGATAATAAAGCGCCGTGAGAGACATACACCGACTTTTGGATCTTGCCAAAATATTGAACCGAACGAAAAATAATTCTCTATTTCCATTTCTCTACAGGCTGCTTTCGTCGTATTCATTGATGCCATGGAAAATTCGACCCTCAAATAATCGTTTCAGTTAACTTAATAATATAGATGTTGTGGCTATTAATTGTCTACCTTTACCAATGATTACTATAATTAGTTTTACGCACTATCCGGTCCTGTTTTGTGGAATCAATAGAACATTGATTGATTTGATAAAACGGTAAGAGTACGGTTGTTAATGTGTTCAAGGCAAATAATTTGTAACTAAGTCAAGTGTAGGGTTGTTAATAATTGATTAGATGTAGATGAGACCGTTATTGTTTCTCTTTTGTTATTCTATTTCAATTAAGTTTTCTTTTTTCGTTTCTTTTTTAAGGAAACGAAAAATATTGGCTTCAAGTAATAAAGGTTCGTGAAATATTTCACAGGTTTGAGTTGTTAAAAAATAAGTTTCTTTGATGCTAAAAATATTTCACGATCTTATCATAGTCAACGTGTCAACAAATTTTAGGTAATTTCTTCTTTAGATAAACATTTGAGGGAATACGGCAAAATTATTTATTTTTGTGCCCAATAATTATGGTGGAGGCGCCGGGAACAATCAGCTAAAAATATTCTGTTATTTTTATTGTGCAATTGCAAACTACATATTTACACACAAAAAAGAATGAATTGTTAACATTCGACTAAAATGATAATAATTTTAAGGTTTTTTGAAAATTAAGCTGAATATTCCTGTGTAGGGAGGTGCCTCAATTCTCCTTTCGTATAAACAAAATAATCAACGTCACAAAGTGGAAGTTATAAAACAGTTGGTGCTGATTTATTTTTCGCTCTGATTAACCGTTGTGATAGAATCTTAAAAAATGAAATATAATGTGAAGTGGTGGAGACCCCAAATGGGACACCGATTTGTACACATTTATGTCATATTATTCAGAAACATAAACCATGAATACGTTGTCTTGAAGAGCTGAAAAACAATTAACAGTAGTAAACTACAAAATAGTTGTTGAATATAATTAATAACTTTTGTGGCTGTTTCCATATTAATTGGAATTATTTTGCCAGCTACAACTGAAACTTCTATCTGTGTTTTTTCCATCATGATAATCAATTCTTTACGTATCGTTAAATCTTTACACTCATACCAGTTCGAGTCGTAAATTGCAAATCGTGTCTCAGATGCCTGTTTTAATCGTTTTATTAATTAATTATTCTATACTTTTTTCAATAATAGAAATACCTCTTGCGTAAGCTGAGATACTGGATAACAATGAATTACAACTAGAATACTTGCCACAATAAGTACAGCGGTCGTGCTTTTTATGGTCTCCATAATATTCATTGACCTACAACGAAATCCGTTTAATATAGTAACAAAGATTTTAATGTAATACTTGCTGCTTGAACATTTGAAGGAGTTCAGTGAGATTTGCACCGGTAAGCAATATTAACTCGCACAGAATATTAACTTGATTCAATTTATTATAAACTTTAACACAATTCAAAAGTAAATTATGGTAATCTATATACGATCTAATCTTCCGTATATCATTTGAATCATATTTCAACACTCTTAAACGATCATTGAGCATTGTAAATTGTAATCGGATCAAATTTACGGTAAGAAGTGTGAAACAGCTAAACGAAAGCTGTAATATTGGAGAAACTGTTACAAAAGCTGAACTGAAAATACGAAATACCCATAAAGGTAGAAATTTCGGTATATAACAGTAGATAGACAATTCACCAGTTATCCAAGGTCGGAAAACAAAAATTAGTGTAACAATACTATACATAACTAAAAATATTCGAACACTATTCAGATAGAATTTGAATTCTTTATGATATTTATCTGGAAATTCTTCATTTTCGTATGACCAAAATTTGCCAACATTCTGTACTAGAAATCGAACAGATTCTTGATTGTAAATCAAAATTAGTGTTTTCTCGAACGCCTGAAAAATTAAATTAATTTGTAATTCAATTAAGTTCTTTCAATGTTCCTTACAACAATTACAATAAGTACACTTTCGAGTGTATGAGAGAATATCGATGAATTGTGTTCCACATAAAATATATTATAAAACACTAAATACGATATACAAACGGTTGAAATTGTTGTGATAAATATTTTGAATTTATTGAAGTCAAATAATGGATTTAGGCCAAATATTTTTAACGGATTTAGAGTCCAATATAGAGCCTTTTCGTATTCGTTCATTATTTGGTATTCTTTCTACAACCAGAGTCGATATAAAACTGACAGTCTTTAATACATCAGTAATCTTATTTTTTATTCAACTAGGAATTAATAAGTAATAATTTATGAAGCTCTATTTTTCACATAAAAAACTATAAGCGCCCAATTTTTTATTAAACCATGTAATTATTCATAATTAATTAGATGAGTAAAAAGTTGTCTGTCATCGTTGAACAAACGACACCGTCAACATTTTTATAAATAGGTACATTGTTTTTTGCTTTATTTAAGGGGCGGATTGACCATGAAACTAATGAACCTTGACTTTTAGACCTGACTTCCAATGGAGCTCCACAAACCCTACCAATCACCTTCTCTTTTTAATGTTTCCTATGAGAAGAAAGGGATTGAAAATAATTAGTTTCAAACCTCGTTAGTGTCTACGGTACATTAGTGTCTAGGGTACGTGCATGTCGGAGATATCTCACTGCGATACCTCGGTACCTCGCTACCTCGCATCCTAGCGGCGATACATAGCGGTTTCAAATAGATGTTGGGTGTTCATTATATACCTATGTAGTATTACCAGTGGCGTGCAGTCCATGGAACCTGTGGAAGCGCCGCTTCCCTTGTATTTTCTTAAATATAAATGCATATTCCGTGATTACCTAGTTTTATATTTCAACGTACGAATTATTTAAAATGAATATTTTATTATATCTGAATTATGTATTTTATAAAAAAATTCTGTACTACATGTATGTTCGAATACAGATTCCTATTCGTATATTCCCCATGGAAGCGCTGTATTAAATACGAGGCAGCTTCCACGGCGATAATACTTGTGTCGTTTAAAGTAAGCAAATCATATATACCCGCGCATGCGCTTTTCAGAGCTCGTGGATGCTGCACATCAAAATCTTATAGACCGCTTCCAAGGGTTCTATGCATTAGCCACTCTTAGGGAAATAATTGTCTAACAATAAGGATCATCATTTATATATGGTGTTCATATCGATTATGGAGGGTAGATGTAAGGAGCACAATCTCTGTGTTACAAAAGTGGCCCTCAAATTGCAGCAAATTAGGATGACGCTGGTGTTCCAGAGGACCGTTTTTAATATGGAGGGTGGAGGTAAGCAAACTTCACTCTATATATTGCCACCAATTGCGGCCAAGTTCAAAGAATGTTTTTTATGAAGAAACGAATTTTCCACGATATGAGACCTATCTAGTTGAATTTTTTGTCCCCATAAACCGCTATATTCCAACTTTCATCGAAATCGTTCTAGCCGTTTTGGAGAACGTAATTACAAATATTAAATTAATTATTTATTATAGTAGGTAATTAATGTATCAAGGACGTTATGAGGCAAATAACGCCCGTGATGCATTCATGCCATAAGTAAAAGAAGCAATTTAAATTGAATTTTTTCTTTTTTTATTTTTCTTCATCTAAAAAATTGAGGTTTTGATCACATTTTTAATAACTGGCCGTCGTCAAGTAAACAATTATTATTTGCTCATTAATGCAATCGTTTCGATATCTATTAATAGTTCAATAATATATACGTATGACATAAATTTAATTAATAATTTAAGTAATATTATGATGTTGACTTTAAAATCAAATGTTAAATGTGATGTTGTGGTTCTTTTGAATAACAACAATTTTGGGCGAGTTAATAACTTCTTTTATTTTACTTTGAATAATATTGACAATGTTACACTTGTAGGTACGTGTTGATCAAAATTTTGGAAAATACGGATTGTTCTGATTATCGATTCGTGCTTTTTCCTTAATTAGAAAATTATACGTCATGTGTGAACTCATGAAAGCCCTTTTTCTATTAATATTTTAATTAAATTTGTTTAAAAACTAAATTAGGTTTTTACCGTGAGAATTGCGTTTCTTCCAAACTCTCACGAATTCAATTCCATTTAATCCCAAATTTAGGGATATAAAGAAAAGCCGAATCGATAGTCCTAAATAATATAAATAATCATAATAATAGTAAAAATAATAATAATAACGTTAATAGAACTAATCTAAGCAATGTTAATGATAATGAGAGGTTTGCAACAATGATTTGACGAATCACAGTCAAGCCCACATGGCTACATGGATGTGGACCGCGAGTAAAACCGCCAAGTATCGCTGTAAACCTCCATGTAGAACGCAATGTAGCGCAGAAAGCATCGTTCGCTATGAACACTTCCATTCTAAAACATGGTTTCGCTTTGTTATCTATGTAGCGATGTAAACGGCGAGGCAGCGAGGTATCGAGGTATCGCAGTGAGGTATCTCCAACATGCACGCACCCTAAAGCTACTCCTACTTTGTTCAATAATCATTTCACAATAAAGTATTTTTTTTTCGAACTGAAATGTTTGGACCCGAATGTTTAGATCTGCTAATTTCTGCATTTTTCAAAATAAAACCAAAAAACGTGGACAGTGAGTACAACAATTTGGTTAATTCTGTTAGATATTCTGGTAGAATTTTTTTTTTTAGTACAAATCTCAGCATTTCCGGTTTTACAAGTCGAGAATAAAGTGCTGTGAGACACATTCACTAACTTTTCTCAACTTCCATTTCACTACTAGTTGCTTTCGTCGTGTTCATTATACTCATGGTAAATTCGACCCTAAAAGAATCCTTTTAGTTAACTTGATAATATGGATGTAGTAGCAATCAATTGTCCGGTGTTACAATTGATTACTATAATTAGTATTAAGCACTATCCGGCCCTGTGTTGTAGAATCAATAAAACATTGATTGATTTGATAAAACGATAAAAGTACGGTTGTTAATGTGTTCAAGGCAAATAATTTATAACTGAGCCAAGTGTAGAGTTGTTTATAATTGATTACATGTAGATAAGACCGTTATTGCTTTTCTTTTGTTATTCTACTTCATCTAATAAATTTTTCTTGTTTCGTTTCTTTTTTAAGGAATCAAAAGGGATTGACTTCAAGTAATAAAGGTTCGTGAAATATTTCACAGGATTGGGTTGTTAGAAAATAAGTTTCTTTGATGCTAAAAATATTTCACGATCTTGTCATAATCAGCGTGTTAACGAATTTTAGGTAATTTCTTCTTTAGATGAACATTGGAGGGAATATAGCAAAATACTTTATTTTCGTGCCCAATAATGAAGGCGCCGGGAACAATCAGCTAATAGTGTTCTGTTATTTTTATTGTGCAATTGCAAACTACATATTTACACACAAAAAAGAATGAATTGTTAACATTCGACTAAAATGATAATAATGATATGGTTTTGTGAAAATTAAGCTGAATATTCTTGTGTATAGAAGTGCCTCAATACTCCTTTCGTATAACCAAAATAATCAACGTTACAAAGTGGAAGTTATAAAAACAGTTGGTGCTGATTTATTTTTCGCTGTGATTAACCGTTGTGATAGAATCTTAAAATGTGAAATATAATGTGAAGTGGTTGAGACACTGAATGAGACACCGATTTGTACACATTTATGTCATATTATTCAGAAACATAAACCATGAATACGTAGTCTTGAAGAGCTAAAAAAAATTAACACTAATAAACTACAAAATAGTTGCTGAATATAATTAATAACTTGTGTGGCTGTTTCCATATTAATTGGAAATATTTTGCCGGCTACAACTAAAACTTCTATCTGTGTTTTTTCCATCATGATAATCAATTCCTTACGGATTGATAAATCTTTGCACTCATACCAGTTCGAGTCGTAAATTGCAAATCGTGTCTCGGATGCCTGTTTTAATCGTTTTATTAATTAGTTATTCTATACTTTTTACAATAATAGAAATACCTACCGTTTGTGTAAGCTGAGAGATCGGATAACAATGACTTACAACTAGAATAGTAACATCAGCAATTATAGTACCTAAACTTTTTACTACGCCTATATTCATTGGCCTACAACGAAATCCGTTTAATATAGTAACTAAGATTCTAATACATTACTTGCTGTTTGGCAATTTGAAGGAGTTCAGTGAGCATTGCACCGGTAAACAATACTAATTCGCATAGAATATTAGTTTGATTCAATTTACTATAAAATTTGATACAATCCAAAAGCAAATTATGATAATCTACGTATGATTTGACTTTAAGAATGTCATTTGAATCATATTTTAACACTCTTAAACGATCATTGAGCATTGCAAATTGTAATCGGATCAAATTTACTGTTAGAAATGTGAAACAACTAAATGAAATCTGTAATATTGCAGGTATTACTACAAAAGCTGAATTCGAAATACGAAACACCCATAAAGGTAGAAATTTCGGTATATAACAGTCGATAGGCAGTTCACCGGTTATCCAAGGTTGTAAAACGAAAATTAGTGTAGCAATACTACACATAACGGAAAATATTCGAATACTATTGACATATAATTTGAATTCTTTTCGATATTTATTTGAAAACGCTTCATTTTCGTATGACCAAAATTTGCCAACATTCTGTACAAGAAATCGAACAGATTCTTGATTGTAAATCAAAATTAGTGTTTTCTCGAACCCCTGAAATATTAAATTAATTAGTAATTCAAATAAATTTTTTCAATATGTCTTACAAAAGTTAGAATAACTACACTTTCTAGTGTATGAGAGAATATCGATGAATTATGTTCCACATAAAATATATTATAAAACACTAAAGACGATATACAGACGTCTAGAATTATAATAATATATATGATAAACGTGTTGAATTTGAAAAGTGGATTTAAGCCACATATTTTTAACGGATATAGAGTCCAATAAATAGCCTTCTCGTATTCGTTCATTAGTTCGTATTCTTTCTACAATCAGAATCGATATGAAACTGACAATTTTCAATCTAACAGTAACTTTATTTTTTCTTTAACTAAAGTAATTAATTAGTTAATAATGGAAATAATAATTTATGAAGCTCTATTTTTCATATAAAAAACTTTAAACCACAAATCTACTAGGAATTCAAATTTTTTATTAGAACATGTAATTATTCATAATTAATTAGGCAAGTAAAAAGCTGTCTTTCATCGTTGAACAAACGACATGGTCTACATTTTTATTTACAATTACATTATTTATTTATTTAAGGGTCAATTTGACGATAAAACTAATGAACCTTTAGTTTTAGACCTCACTTCCAATGGAGCGTCACAGAATATATCAATCATCTTTTCTTTAACGTTTCCTATGAGAAGAAAGGGGTTGAAAATAATCAGTTTCAGACCCCGTTAGCGTCTACAACTACCTCTGATATGTTCAATAATTATTTTACGATTAAGTATCTTTCAAATTGAGATGTTTAGACCCGCATGTTTAGATCTGTTAATTTCTGTCCGCTTCAAAATAAAACATCAAAAACGTGGACAGTGGATAGTACAATTTGGTTAATTCCGTTGGATATGCTGGCAGAATTTTTTTTTAGTACAAGTACAAGTCGCGAATAAAGCGTTGTGAAAGACATTCATTGACTTTTGGATCTAGTCAAAAAATTCAACCGAACCTAAATCGATCTCAATTTCCACTTCTCTACTGGCTGCTTTCGTCGTGTTCATTATACTTATGGTAAATTCGACCCTAAAGGAATCCTTTTATAAAAAGGATTCCTTTAGTTAGGTTGATAATGTAATAGTTGTGGCTATTATATGCCTAGTGTTACCAATGATTACTATAATTAGAATTACGCACTATCCAGTCGTGTTTTGTGGAATCAATAAAACATTTATTGATTTGATAAAACGATAAAAGTACGGTTGCTAATGTATTCAAGGCAAGTAATTTATAACTGAGCCAAGTGTAGAGTTGTTAATAATTGATTAGATGTAGATGAGACCGTTATTGTTTCTCTTTTGTTATTGGATTTCTATTCATTTTTCTTTTTCGTTTGTCTTTGTTAAGGAAACAAAAACGACTGCCTTCAAGTAATAAAGGTTCAAGAAATATTTGACGGGATTGAGTTGTTAAAAAATAAGTTTCTTTACTGTTAGAAATATTTCACGATCTTGTCATAGTCAACGTGTTAACAAATTTTAGGTAATTTCTTCTTTAGATAAACATTTGAGGGAATATAGCAAAATTCTTTATTTTTGTGCCCAATAATTATGGTGGAGGCGCCTTAACAATTAGCGTATAATATTGTTTTTTTATTGTGCAATTATAAACTATATATTTACACGCAAAAAAAGAAAGAATTGTTAAAATTCGACTAAAATAATAATCAGGGTAAGATTTTGTGAAAATTATATTGAATACTATTGTATAGTAAGATGCCCCAAATCTCCTTTCGTATAACTAAGATAATCAACGTTAGAGAGCGAAAGTAATAAAATAGTTGATGTTAATTAATTTTTCTACAGGTGGTGATGGAACTTTTCTCTCAGATCTACCATTGTGTTGATCTCTGTGATAGAATCTTTAAAACGTAAAATATAATGTGAAGTGGTGGAGACGCTGAATGAGACAACAATTTGTACGCTCTTATGTCATATTTTTAAGAAACATAAACCATGAATATGTAGCTTTGAAAACCTAAAAAAATTAAATACCTACTAATAAACTAAGAAATAGTTAGTGTATCTAATTAATAACTTGTGTGGCTGTTTCCATATTAATTGGAATTATTTTACCAGCTACAACTGAAACTTCTATCTGTGTTTTTTCCATCATTGTAATCAATTCTTTACGAATTGTTAAATCTTTACACTCATACCAGTTCGAGTCGTAAATTGCGAATCGTGTCTCGGATGCCTGTATTAATCGTTTTATTGATTATTCTATACTTTTTACAATAATACAAATACCTTTTGCGTAAGCTGAGATAACGGATAACAATGAATTACAACTAAAGTACTCGCCGAAACGAGCAGAGTGATCATATTTCTTATTGCCTCTACATTCTCTATCCTACAACGAAATCCGTTTAATATAGTAACTAAGATTCTAATACATTACTTGCTGTTTGGATATTTGAAGCAGTTCAGTGAGCATTATACCGGTAAGCATTACTAATTCGCATAGAATATTAACTTGATTCAATTTACTAAAAACATTAACACAATCCAAAAGCAAATTATGATAATCTATATATGATTTAACTTTAAGAATATCATTTGAATCATATTTTAACACTCTTAAACGATCATTGAGCAGTGTAAATTGTAATCGAATAAAATTTATTGTTAGAAGTGTGAAACAACCAAATGAATTCTGTAATATTACAGTTATTGCTATAAAAGCTGAACTCAAAATACGAAACACCCATAAAGGTAGAAATTTCGGTATATAACAGTAGATAGGCAATTCACCGGTTATCCAAGGTTGCAAAAAGAAAATTAGTGTAGCAATACTACACATAACGGAATATATTCGAATACTATTCAGATAGAGTTTGAATTCTTTATAATATTTATCTGGAAATTCTTCATTTTCGGTTGACCAAAATTTGCCAACATTCTGTACTAGAAATCGAACAGATTCTCGATTGTAAATCAAAATCATTGTTTTCTCGAACGCCTAAAAAATCCAATTAATTGGTAATTCAAATAAATTCTTTCAAAATGTCTTACAAAAGTTATAATAACTACACTTTCTAGTGTGTGAGAGAATATCGATGAATTGTGTTCCACATAAAATATATTATAAGAAACTAAATACGATATACAGACGCCTAGACTTGTAGTAATAAATATGATAAAAATGTTGAATTTGAAAAGTGGATTTAAGCCACATATTTTTAACGGATATAGAGTCCAATATATAGCCTTCTCGTATTCGTTCATTTTTCGGTATTCTTTCTACAATCAGAATCGATATGAAACTGACAATCTTCAATACAACAGTAATTTTATTTCTTCTTTAACTAGTAATTAATTAGTTAATAATGGAAATAATAATTTATGAAGGTCTATTTTTAATAGAAGAAACTGTAAACGCCCAAATATACTAGACATTCAAATTTTTTGTTATTCATAATTAATTAGATAAGTAAAGAGCTGTCTTTCATCATTGAACAAACGACACCGCCTACATTTTCATTTATTCTACATTCAATTTTCCTTTATTTAAGGGGCGGATTGACCGTGAAAATAATGAACCTTGACTTTTAGACCCGATTTCCAATGGAGCTCCACAGACCACACCTTCATCTAAAAAATTGTGGTATTGATCACATTTTTAACAACTGGCCGTCAAGTAAATAATTATTATTTGCTTATTAATGCAATCGTTTCGATATCTATTAATGGTTCAATAATAATATACGTATGACATAAACTCCATCGACACTCAGGCGTTATTTGCCGCGTAACGCCCTAGATTCATTAATTACTATAATAATTTAAGTAATATTATGATGTTGATTTTAAAATCAAATGTCAAATAGGATTTGACCAATCACAGTCAAGCCCACATGGCTATATAGATGTCGGCCGCGAGTAAGCCCCCAAGCGTCGCTGAAAACCTCCATGTAGAACGCAATGTAGCGCACAAAGCAACTACCATTTTAAAGGTGCCGTCAGACGTAGAAGTAGCTGCTGTAACAGTTGAGTTAAGAGCAACTGCTAAGCAACTATTTGCGCACTATTTACTTTCGTAAAAGCGACGTTTTCAAAATGGCGACCGTAATGAAGAGACGTAAATTAAGTGCAGTTTTGCTTTTAGTTATTTCAGTATTTGAAGAGAAAAAGATTAATGACGCAGCATTAATTTTAAAAAAATCTCGTGCTTAACTTCACACAGGAAATCAAGCTGATGAAAACAAAATAAACTTGGTTTATATATATCGTCGCTACCTGCCCCAGTACGTTTGCTATCCGATATGTTTTTTCTCTTGTAAATATGTTGCCTACAAACTTGTATTTTTTTTGACAAAATCTTCGGATATATTAAATTGCCTTGCAATTTCTTATTGGGCTTTTGGACTGTTTTCAGTAATGTTTCATTGTTAAATAGCATTTTATGTGCACGAGTTTATGCGTGCAGTTCACTTGCCGCCATATTGATTCCATCGAACTGTGTTCAGCTGCTATCAAAAGTAGAGAATTCTCTACTGTTAACAGTAACTGCCATAATAGTTCTACTATTATAAGAGTGGGTACGCCACATGTAATAGTAGGGGTGAGTGGGGTATTTGAGAACAACTACATAATTAATATATCCTCCCACACTACACCGTTCTGAGCAATACTGAGGCTGTTCAACGTCTGTATACAGTACTACTCATTGTATACGTAACGGTTTAGATGAAAGGATGCACGCGTTGTGTCACAATAAATTGAGTAGTTTTTTTTGCATTTATTGATATAATTTTTATTGTGTATTATAATTGAGGTAAGTATTATATTTTTGAGTTTAAAGAAACCATATTTTTTTGTTGTCATGTATGCACTATCTGCAATTAAATCCTACGAAAATTAAAGTTACCCAAACGTGCTGTTGAGAGCGACAGGAATTTTGATTTATATAGACTACTTGGGGCAATTGGGAACGTTCCCAATTACCTCTTGCGTTCTTCTTTACTCGAAGTACTCCTGGAAAAACACCAAAAGATCCCCAGAAACCACACTAAAGAAGCCACAAGTCAAGAGTAAAGGAATCAAAAATTCGAAGCAAGCTTTTTTAGAGAAAAAAGAAAACGAAGAAGAGTTGTATTGCATAATATGCTATGAAATGTACCAATCTCCACCGAAAGAGGATTGGATCAAGTGCACCGTTTGCGAACAATGGGCATATGAACAATGTACTTCCGGTGAAACTAATAAATGTTATGTATGTGATATATGCCGTGATTAACCGTCGTTCCTAATTACCCCATAGGGTATCGGGTAAGTAGGAACGGCGAAGTTTTTTGTTTATATTTATATTGTTATTAAAACTTAAATTTTTAAGATTTTTTTATGGCTACTTACTATGTAAGTGGATAGATAACCAAAGTTTATGTAGAAATTAAAGTTGATTTGGTTTATAATTTTTCTCTATTATTTTTGAGGATTGGAAGTTAAGTGTTCCCAATTACCCCACTCTCCCCTACGTGTGAGTAGCTGTTATAATGGCAACTGTTATAGCAGCTACTTCTACGTCTGACGGCACATTAAAACATGGTTTCGCTTTGTTCTCTACGTAGCGATGTAACCGGCGAGACAGCGAGGTATCGAGGTATCGCAGTGAGGTATCTCCGACATGCACGCACCCTAAAGCTACTCCTAATTTGTTCAATAATCATTCCACAATAAAGTATTTTGTTTCGAACTGAAATGTTTGGACCTCCATATTTATATCCGTTAATTTCTGTCAGTTTCAAAATAAAACAAAGAAACGTGGACAGTGAATACTACAATTTGGTTAATTCCGGTGGATATTCTGGTAGAATTTTTCTTAGTATAAATCGCAGCATTTCCGGTTTTACAACTCGAGAATAAAGTGCTGTGAGAGACATTCACTGACTTTTCTAAACTTCCATTTCTCTACTGGCTGCTTTCGTCGTGTTCATTGTCTGCATGGTAAATTCGACCCTAAAAGAATCCTTTTAGTTAACTTGATAATATGGATGCTGTAGCTATTAATTGTCTAGTGTTACCAATGATTACTATAATTAGAATTACGCACTATCCGGTCCTGTTTTGTGGAATCAATAAAACATTTATTGATTTGATCAAACGATAAAAGTACGGTTGTTAATGTGTTCAAAGCAACTAATTTATAACTGAGTGTAGAGTTGTTAATAATTGATTAGATGTAGATGAGACCGTTATTGTTTTTCTTTTGTTATTCTATTTCAATTAATTTTTCTTTTTTCGTTTATTTTTTAAGAAAACGAAAGAGATTAACTTCAAGTAATAAAGGTTCGTGAAATATTTCACAGGATTGAGTTGTTAAAAAATAAGTTTCTTTGATGCTAGAAATATTTCATGATCTTGTCATAATCAGCGTGTCAACGAATTTTAGGTAATTTCTTCTTTAGATAAACATTTGAGGGAATATAGCAAAATAATTTATTTTTGTCCCCCATAATTATGGTGGAGGCGCCGGGAACAATCAGCTAATAGTGTTCTGTTATTTTTATTGTGCAATTGCAAGCTACGTATTTACACACAAAAAAGAATGGATTGTTAACATTCGACTAAAATGATAATAATTTTAAGGTTTATTGAAAATTAAGCTGAATATTCTTGTGAATACTCCTTTAGGATAACCAAAATAAACAACGTCACAAAGTGGAACTTTTTAAAAGACTTGGTGTTGATTTATCTTTCGCTCTGATTAATCGTTGTGATAGAATCTTAAAATGTGAAATATAATGTGAAGTGGTTGAGACACTGAATGAGACACCGATTTGTACACATTTATGTCATATTATTCAGAAACATAAACCATGAATACGTAGTCTTGAAGAGCTAAAAAAAATTAACACTAATCAACTACAAAATAGTTGCTGAATATAATTAATAACTTTTGTGGCTGTTTCCATATTAATTGGAATTATTTTGCCAGCTACAACTGAAACTTCTATCTGTGTTTTTTCCATCATAATAATCAATTCTTTACGTATCGTTAAATCTTTACACTCATACCAGTTCGAGTCGTAAATTGCAAATCGTGTCTCGGATGCCTGTATTAATCGCTTTATTAATTAATTATTCGATACTTTTTTTATATAATAGAAATACCTTTTGCGTAAGCTGAGATATCGGATAACAATACATTACAATTATTATACTCACCACCACAAGTACAGTGGTCATGCTTTTTATTGTCTCCATAATATTCATTGTCCTAGAACGAAATCCGTTTAATTCAGTAACAATTTTCTGTTGTAATACTAACTGTTTGGATACTTGAAGGAGTTCTGTGAGAATTGCACCGGTAAGCAATATTAACTCGCATAGGATATTAACTTGATTCAATTTACTATAAATTTTGATACAATCGAAAAGCAAATTATGATAATCTAAATATGATTTAAGCTTAAGAATATCATTTGAATCATACTTTAACACTCTTAAACGATCATTGAGCAGTGTAAATTGTAATCGAATAAAATTTATTGTTAGAAGTGTGAAACAACTATATGAAATCTGTAATATTGTGGGCACTATCATACAAACTGAATTAAAAATACGAAACACCCATAAAGGTATTAATTCTGGAATATAACAGTAGATAGGCAATTCACCAGTTATCCAAGGTTGCAAAACGAAAATTAGTGGAGCAGTACTACACATAACGGAAAATATTCGAACACTATTCAGATAGAATTTGAATTCTTTATGATATTTATCTGGAAATTCTTCATCTTCGTATGACCAAAATTTGCCAACATTCTGTACTAGAAATCGAACAGACTGTTGTTTGTAAATTAAAATCATTGTTTTCTCGAACGCCTGAAAAATCCAATTAATTGGTAATTCAAATAAATTCTTTCAAAATGTCTTACAAAAGTTATAATAACTACACTTTCTAGTGTGCGAGAGAATATCGATGAATTGTGTTCCACATAAAATATATTATAAAACACTAAATACGATATACAAACGGTTGAAATTGTAGTGATAGACAGTTTTAATTTGTTGAATTTGAAAAGTGGATTTAAGCCAAATATTTTTAACGGATATAAAGTCCAATATATAGCCTTCTGGTATTTGTTCATTCTTGGGTATTCTTTCAACAATCAGAGTTGATATAAAACTGACAAGCTTCAATACAACAGTAATTTTATTTCTTCTTTAACTAGTAATTAATTAGTTAATAATGGAAATAATAATTTATGAAGCTCTCTTTTTAATAGAAGAAACTGTAAACGCCCAAATATACTAGAAATTCAAATTTTTTATTAAAACATCTAATTATTCATAATTAATTAGATATGTAAAAACTGTCTTTCATCGTTGAACAAACGATACCGCCTACATTTTTATTTATTCAAGGGGCTGGATTGACCATGACATTAATGAAGTTGGAGCTTCAGACCTCACTTCCCATGGAGCCTCTCAAATCATATCTACAACGTTTTTTTTTTAAATCTTTCCTACAAGACGAAATGGGTTGAAACTAATTAATTTTAGACCACGATTTTAAATCTACCTCTATCTTTCTTACTCTACAAGCTGGTTCCACATAATGTGGAATAAAAAAGGGGATATTGCTTGTCAGAAATATTTTATAGAATAACCTAACTGATACATAGCACAGATAATTAATATACAGTGAGTTTTTTCTAAAAGATATCTCCTGTTACTCATGAAGCAACAAAAATAAAAGGCTCAAAAACGTGTAGGTACAGCAGAAAAGCAAAAAAGATCCACAGACTTGCTTGTTAATCGGAAAATAGGGACAATTCAATCCAAGTGTACATTAAAGCCTCTACTACCACAAGAATGTTGTTGACACTTGAATATGTTTTTTTTTTCCTTTCTTTCTGATACTATTATAATTGATTAGCTACTCATTTCTGAAATATTTTCGCAAATGTATCTAATTTTGATGCAATAGAGCAAGAAGCGTTGCCAAAATTTTGTCGATTATACAATGAAAATTTCTAATTTGGGGAGCCAAATTTTGGTTTCACTGAATATAGTTTGCAAATGTCGCATAATACCGAACACTTGACCTACTTCGTAATTATGACAGAAATAGTTTTCTTTTGACTATTAAAAGAAGCCTGGGATAGGTGCAGATTTTTAGCATCTAAGGCCTTTCCTTGGGATACTTATTGTAAAACTGTTCAATATGTTAAATCCTCAGTGACGCTGCAGTGCTGACAAAAAAACGAAAGACGCAAGGAAAATATGGACAGAAAATTAAGGAATTTCCAGCTCTTTTTTGTTTGAAGAGATCAACAAAGATTGGTGTTGTTGTTCTTCTTTCTTATGTGCTAAGAGTTTTTCGAATTTAATCAATAATGTTGCAGTAAATTTCATTATTAATTTTATTTAATAAGTTGTATCAACAATTACAATAAATCATTCAAAAGACTTACCGTTAGCACAGGGTATTAAATTTGAATAAAATTCGTAATTATTTTGTAAATTAACACACAATAAATTTGCAATGTTGATTCTTCTAACGAATTTCGAATACTGAAAACCTGCTTTGTTTTGTTTCGACAAAACCTATATACTATCAAAATAGTTATTAGGTAAGCACAATTTGATAAGACAAATTTTATTCGGGATCATTCAACTAACATAAATTTGGGAAAAAAATTGATATACTTATTTCGACGTTTAAGAAATTGTAAGACAATTTTCGGAGGGTGGAAAAGTGGCCTAATAATTGGTTTGGAATTGCTTTATTTACTAGACTTGTACGGTTTTAAAATGTGGCAATTTATCATCGAATCAAAACTGAAAAGAGTCCGCTTCTCTGTCCAGATTAATAAATGTATTCATGACTAATCATTCGACTTCTTTGAACTTTAAAATTAAGACCGATTCAAGGTGATTTTTGTCTGAAAATATTTATATACGTATCTGATTTATGGACTTTGTCCCAAGCCTTTGTCGAAATTGTCTAAGTCTAATTAACACTAGTTGTCGCACAGAAATTAAAAATAACTGAAAAAGTTCGGAATTCTGCGAAATTTTCAGTTGTAGCGGCTTTACCACAACGAGCAAGCCGAATCGATACCGAAAGTATATAGTTTTCCCAGTGTAATACAAAACAACAGATGCACTAAACATTCAACTATTGATTAGCTTCTTCTTGCAGAAGTTTAGTCACATATTTATCTAATTTTGATGTGATGGAGAAAGAGGTAATGCCACATTTTGTCGATTATACAGAATCCTTTACTTTTTCTGTACGCTTGTAGACTCATGAGGTTAATTATTTCAAGACCCATTTTCTAAGAACGGTAAACTAAAATAGTTCAACCGTTATTGATATAACTGGAGAGTAGTTGATTATGGAGCCCCTGAAGCTTAACCCTCATTATCTAGTTCTTTTTGTCATTCTACTTTAACAGTTTTTATTAAAAAAAATCGATTGACTTCAAGTAATAAAGGTTCAAACAATATTTAACAGCACTCATTGGGTTGTTAAAAATTAAATTACTGTGATACTGTAAACATTTTACGAGGTTGTGGTAGTCAACGAGTTACCAGATTTTCGGTAACCTTTTCTTTAGGTAACCAGATGAAGAAATCCTGTGCGGTAATTATGGTGGATGCGCCGGGAACTGTCAGCCAATAATATTGTGCTTTATTTACTGTGTAATTGTTAAATATTTTCTCGTGCAAAATAAACAATTTGCTCTTATAATTGATAAAAATTCAACAAAAAATTATACTGAAGCGCTCAAATCTCCTTTTGCATTACTAAAATAACCAACTTTACAAAATCGAAGTTAAAAACTAGCTGGTGCTGATTCATTTTTCCACAGGTGGTGATCAAACTTTTCGCTCTGATCGACCGTTGTGTTGATCTCTGTGATAGAATCTTAAAACGTAAAATATAATGTGAAGTGGTGGAGACGCTGAATGAGACAACGATTTGTACGCTTTTATGTCATATTTTTAAGAAACATAAACCATGAATATGTAGCTTTGAAAACCTAAAAAAATTAAACATCTACTAATAAACTACGAAACAGTTGCTGAATATAATTAATAACTTGTGTGGCTGTTTCCATCTTAATTGGAATTATTTTGCCAGCTACCACTGAAACTTCTATCTGTGTTTTTTCCATCATTGTAATCAATTCTTTACGGATTGTTAAATCTTTACACTCATACCAGTTCGAGTCGTAAATTGCAAATCGTGTCTCGGATGCCTGTATTAATCGTTTTAATAATTAATTATTTTATACTTTTTTCAATAATAGAAATACCTTTTGCGTAAGCTGAGATATCGGATAACAATGAATTACAACTAAAGTACCCTCCGAAACGAGTAGAGTGATCATATTTCCTATTGCCTCTACATTCTCTATCCTACAACGAAATCCGTTTAATATAGTAACTAAGATTCTAATACATTACTTGCTGTTTGGATATTTGAAGGAGTTCAGTGAGCATTATACCGGTAAGCATTACTAATTCGCATAGAATATTAACTTGATTCAATTTACTAAAAATTTTAACACAATCCAAAAGCAAATTATGATAATCTATATATGATTTAACTTTAAGAATATCATTTGAATCATATTTTAACACTCTTAAATGATCATTGAGCACTATAAATTGTAATCGAATCAAATTTACTGTTAGAAATGTGAAACAACTAAATGAAGTCTGTAATATTCCAGGTATTACTAGAAAAGCTGAATTTGCAATACGAAACACCCATAAAGGTAGAAATTTCGGTGTATAACAGTAGATAGTCAATTCACCGGTTATCCAAGGTTGCAATACGCAAATTAGTGGAGCATTACAACTCATAAGGAAAAATATTCGACTACTATTCCGATAGAAATTGAATTCTTTACGATATTTATCTGGAAATCCTTCATTTTCGTATGACCAAAATTTGCCAACATTCTGTACTAGCAATCGAACAGATTCTTGATTGTAAATCAAAATTAGTGTTTTCTCGAACGCCTGAAAAAATAAATTATTTGCTAATTCAAATAAATTCTTTCAAAATGTCTTACAAAAGTTAGAATAACTACACTTTCTAGTGTGTGAGAGAATATCGATGAATTGTGTTCCACATAAAATATATTATAAAACACTAAATACGATATACAGACGCCTAGAGTTGTAGAAATAAATATGATAAAAATGTTGAATTTGAAAAGTGGATTTAAGCCACATATTTTTAACGGATATAGAGTCCAATATATAGCCTTCTGGTATTCGTTCATTTTTTGGTATTCTTTCTACAATCAGAGTCGACTTAAAACTGACAGTCTTCACTACAACAGTAATTTCATTCTTTCTTTAACTAGTAATTAATTAGTTAATAATGGAAATAATAATTTATGAAGCTCTATTTTTCATATAAAAAACTGTAAACGCCCAACTCTACTAGGAATTCAAATTTTTTATTACAACATGTAATTATTCATAATTAATTAGATAAGTAAAAAGTTGTCTTTCATCGTTGAACAAACGACACCGCCTTTATTTATAAATAGGTATATTATTTTTTGCTTTACTTAAGGGGCGGATTGACTATGAAACTAATGAACCTTCAGTTTTAGACCTCACTTCCAATGGAACTTCACAGAATATATCAATCATCTTTTCTTTAACGTTTCCTATGAGAAGAAAGGCGGTTGAAAATAATCAGTTTCAGACCCTGTTAGCGTCTACAACAACCTCTGATATGTTCAATAATTCTTTTACGATTAAGTATTTGTCAAACTGACATGTTTAGACCCGCATGTTTAGATCTGTTAATTTCTGTGTGCTTCAAAATAAAACATCAAAAACGTGGACAGTGGATAGTACAATTTGGTTAATTCCGCTGGATATGCTGGCAGAATTATTTTTAGTACACGTACAAATCGAGAATAAAGCGTTGTGAAAGACATTCAGTGACTTTTGGATCTAGTCAAAAAATTCAACCGAACCTAAATCGATCTCTATTTCCATTTCTCTACTGGCTGCTTTCGTCGTGTCATTATCCTCATGGTACATTCGACCCTAAAAGAATCCTTTTACTTAAGTTGATAATGTAATAGTTGTGGCTATTGTATGCGTAGTGTTACCAATGATTACTATAATTAGTATTAAGCAATATCCGGTCCTATTTTGTGAAATCAATAAAACATTAATTGATTTGATAAAATGATAAAGATAAGGTTGTTAATAATAAAGAAATAATTTATAACTGAGTCAAGTGTAGAGTTGTTAATAATTGATTAGATGTAGATGAGACCGTTATTGTTTTTCTTTTGTTATTCTATTTCAATTAATTTTTCTTTTTTCGTTTCTTTTTTAAGGAAACGAAAAAGATTGGCTTCAAGTAATAAAGGTTCGTGAAATATTTCACAGGATTGACTTGTTAGAAAATAGGTTTCTTTGATGCTAAAAATATTTCACGATCTTATCATAGTCAACGCGTCAACAAATTTTAGGTGATTTCTTCTTTAGATAAACCATTGAGGGAATATAGCCAAATTATTTATTTTTCTGTCCAATAATTATGGTGGAGGCGCTGGGAACAATCAGCTAAAAATATTCTATTATTTTTATTGTGCAATTGCAAACTACATATTTACACACAAAAAAGAATGAATTGTTAACATTCGACTAAAATGATAATAATTTTAAGGTTTTTTGAAAATTAAGCTGAATATTCTTGTGTATAGAGGTGCCTCAATACTCCTTTCGGATAACGAAAATAAGCAGCGACACAAAGTGGAAGTTATAAAACAGTTGGTGCTGATTTATTTTTCGCTCTAAATAACCGTTGTGATAGAATCTTAAAAAATGAAATATAATGTGAAGTGGTGGAGGCCCCAAATGGGACAACGATTTGTATACATTTATGTCATATTATTCAAAAACATAAACCATGAATACGTAGTCTTGAAGAGCTGAAAAAAATTAACACTAATAAACTACAAAATAGTTGCTGAATATAATTAATAACTTGTGTGGCTGTTTCCATATTAATAGGAAATATTTTGCCGGCTACAATTAAAACTTCTATCTGTGTTTTTTCCATCATTATAATTAATTCCTTACGAATTGTTAAATCTTTACACTCATACCAGTTCGAGTCGTAAATTGCAAATTGTGTCTCAGATGCCTGTTTTAATCGTTTCATTAATTAATTATTCTATTCATTTTTCAATAATAGAAATACCTCTTGCGTAAGCTGAGACACCGGATAACAATAAATTACAATTATCATACTCGAAACAACAAGTACAGTGGTCATGCTTTGTATGGTCTCCATAATATTCATTGACCTATAACGAAATACGTTTAATTCAGTAACAAAGATTCTTTTGTAACACTTGCTGTTTGGAAATTTGAAGTAGTTCTGTGAGTATTCCACTGGTAAGTAATATTAACTCGCATAGAATATTAGTTTGATTCAATTTACTATAAAATTTGATGCAATCCAAAAGCAAATTATGATAATCTATATATGATTTAAACTTAAGAATATCATTTGAATCATATTTTAACGCTCTTAAACGATCATTGAGCATTATAAATTGTAATCGGATCAAATTTGCTGTTAGAAATGTGAAACAACTAAATGAATACACTAATATTGTGGGCATTATCATACAAACTGAATTAAAATTATGAAACACCCATAACGGTATAAATTCTGGAATACATCAGTAGATAGGCAAATCACCAGTTATCCAAGGTTGGAAAGCGAAAATTACTGCAGCAATGCTATACGCAACCGAAAATATTCGAATACTGTTCAGATGGAATTTGAATTCTTTATAATATTTATCTGGAAATTCTTCATTTTCGTATGACCAAAATTTGCCAACATTCTGTACTAGAAATCGAACAGATTCTCGATTGTAAATTAAAATAAGTGTTTTCTCAAACATCTGAAAAATCAAATTAACTACTAATTCAAATAGAGTCTTTCAATATTTCTTACAAAAGTTACAATAACTACACTTTCTAGTGTATGAGAGAATATCGATGAATTGTGTTGTACATAAAATATATTACAAAACGATATACAGACGGTTGAAATAGTAGTGATAAATATTTTGAATTTGTTGAATTCAAATAATGGATTTAAGCCTAATATTTTTAACTGATATAGCGTCCAATATAAAGCCTTCACGTACTCATTCATCATTTGGTATACTTTGTATAATCAGAGTCGATATAAAACTAACAGTCTTCAATACAATATCAGTTTTATAAATAATCTAGTAATTAATTAGTTAATAATGGAAATAATAATTTATGAAGCTTTATCTTTCATACAAAAAACTGTAAACGGCCACATCTACTCGAAATTCAATTTTTTTATTCAAACAAGTAATTATTCATAATTAATTAGATAAGTAAAAAGCGGTCTTTCATCGTTGGACAAACGATACCGCCTACATTTTGATTTATTCAAGGGGCTGGATTGACCATGACATTAATGGAGTTGGAGCTTCAGACCTCACTTCCCATGGAGCCTCTCAAATCATATCTACAACGTTTTTTTTAATCTTTCCTACAAGACGAAATGGGTTGAAACTAATTAATTTTAGACCACGATTTTAAATCTATCTTTCTTACTCTACAAGCCCACATAATGTGGAATAAAAAAGGGGATATTGCTTGTCAGAAATATTTGCTAGAATAACCTAACTGATACATAGCACAGATAATTAATATACAGTGAGTTTTTTCTAAAAGTTATGGGTAGTTGAGATCTCCTGTTACTCATGAAGCAACAAAAATAAAAGGCTCAAAAACGAGTACAGCAGCAAAGCAAAAAAGATCCACAGACTTGCTTGTTAATCGGAAAATAGGGACAATTCAATCTAAGTGTACATTAAAGCATCTACTGCCACAAGAATGTTGTTGACACTTGAATATGTTTTTTTTTCTTTTTTTCTGATACTATTATAATTGATTAGCTACTCATTTCTGAAATGTTTTCGCAAGTGTATCTAATTTTGATGCAATAATGAAAGAAGCGTTGCCAAAATTTTGTCGATTATACAATGAAAATTTCTAATTTGGGGAGCCAAATTTTGGTTTCACTGAATATAGTTTGCAAATGTCGCATAATACCGAACACTTGACCTACTTCGTAATTATGACAGAAATAGTTTTCTTTTGACTATTAAAAGAAGCCTGGGATAGGTGCAGATTTTTAGCATCTAAGGCCTTTCCTTGGGATACTTATTGTAAAACTGTTCAATATGTTAAATCCTCAGTGACGCTGCAGTGCTGACAAAAAAACGAAAGACGCAAGGAAAATATAGACAGAAAACTCAAGGAATTTCCAGCTCTTTTTTGTTTGAAGAGATCAACAAAGATTGGTGTTGTTGTTCTTCTTTCTTATGTGCTAAGAGTTTCTCGAATTTAATCAATAATATTGCAGTAAATTTCATTATTAATTTTATTTAATAAGTTGTATCTTTTCTTATATTTATATTTGGGAATTTTCTTGTACATATTGTTTAAATTCCTTATTTAAATTTTATTTAAATTCCTTATTTAAATTTTATTTAAATTCCTTATTTATTCTGTTTATATTGTATAAAAATTCGTTGTATATTCAAAACATTTATTTCATTCTCTATTTCTTGATCATCTTTCTAAGATTTTAAAAATTATTATCACAAATACATATGTTTATAGATAAATTTATTTGTAATTGCATAATTGTAATTAACAATCCTTTTTGCAGTAATTAAAAATGTGATAAAAATTTTTCAGATGTCAAAGAAAAAATTAAAAGAAAAACAAAAATAAAGTTAAATTGCTTCTTTTACTTATGACAGTGATTCTCAAGCACTGTGCCGCGGAACTTTTTTGTACCGCCAAATTCTTGAAGTGCGCCGCCAAATTTGAGAATTGCAAATTAATTTCATTTATTTTACTGTTAGTGTGCCGCCAAATTTTAAAAATGTTGAAAGTGTACCGCAACAAAAAAAAAACGTTGAGAATCACTGACTTATGACATAAACTCATGAATGTACCACGGGAGTTATGGACCTAACTGGACACTCAGGCGCTATTTGCCTTATAACGCCATTGACACATTAATTACTATTATGTAATATGTAATAATACTATACGTATTTTCCATAAATTCTCAATAAAAAGAAACTAGTGATAATTTTTTCTTTTACTATGGTTTCAAATCCATCCTTGCCGCGTATCTATCGTGGATCCGCACTTGACCAAGTGCTCTACTTTACATGCTGCAGGGTTTAAAGGGAAACTGAAATTTGATGAGGGTTAGTCGGATATGACTGGAGGTTAATTATTTCAAGCCGTTTTTTTCAAAAAACGAGAAATTCAAATACTACAACCGTTATTGGTAGAATTAAAGTGTAGTTGACTATGAAGCCCATTTTGAAACGTGGCCTGAAGCTTAAGCCACATTATCTTCATGGTAAATCCGTACCTCAAAGAATCCTTTTAGTTAACTCGATAAGGTGAATGTTGTGGCCATCAACTATTTATCGTTCCCAACGATTACAATAATTAGAGTTGCGCATTAACCGGTACTGTTCCATGAAATCAATAATACATCAATTGATTTAATAATAGGATAACAGTACGTTCAAGGTAAATAATTGATAACGAATCAAACATAGGGGTGTTAATAATTGATATGTAGATGGGACCGCTTTTGTTTTATTTTTGTAATTTTATTTTAATAGATTTAGTTTTTTATTTTTAAAGGAATAAGATTGACTTCCAGTAATAAAGGTTACAAAAATAATTCGCAGCATTAGGTTTGTTAAAAATTAATAGATATTTTACGAGATTATGGTAGTCAGCGTGTAAACGAATTTTGGCTAACTTCTTGCTTAGAGAATGATTTGAAGAAATCTAGGAAAAAGCTTTTCCTTTTTGTGCGATAATTATGGCGGGGACCCCAGGTATAATCAATCAATAATATGTTTTTTTTTGTAACTTTCAACTATTTCGTCATATAAAATAAAAAATAAGCTCTTATAATTGTAAAAATTGAACGAAATGACAATAATGTTAATTGAAGAGCTTCTCTTCTAGAATCTTGTATTATTCTGCAAATTAATTTGAATATTATTGTGGAAGGAAGTGCCTCAAATCTTCTTTTCGCATTACCAAGTTTACAAAGTGAAAGTTATAAACTAGCCGGTGCTGTTTCATTTTTCCACAGGTGGTGAGGAAACTTTTCGCTCTGGTCGACTGTTTTCTTGATTTCTTTGATAGAATTAAAACGTAAAATATAATGTGAAGTCGTGGAGGCGCTAAATCAGACACCGATTTGTACGCTTTTATGTCATATTTTTCAGAAACATAAACCATGAATACGTGGTCTTGAAGACCTAAAAAACAATTAACACTAATAAACTACAAAATAGTTGCTGAATATAATTAATAACCTTTGTGGCTGTTTCCATATTAATTGGAATTATTTTGCCAGCTACAACTGTAACTTCAGTCTGTGTTTTTTCCATCATAATAATTAATTCTTTACGAACTGTTATATCTTTACACTCATACCAGTTCGAGTCGTAAATTGCAAATCGTGTTTCGGATGCCTGGATTAATCGTTTTATTAATTAATTGTTCTATTTTTTTTTCAATAATAGAAAGACCTGTTGCGTAAGCTGAGATATCGGATAACAATGAATTACAATTATCATAATCCCCACAACAAGTACAGTGCTCATAATTTTTATTGTCTCTATAATATTCATTGACCTACAACGAAATCCGTTTAATTTAGTAACAAAAATTTATGCTGTAATACTTGCTGTTTTGATATTTGAAGTAGTTCTGGGAGCATTCCACCGGTAAGCAATATTAATTCGTATAGAATATTAATTTGATTCAATTTACTATAAACATTAACACAATCCAAAAGCAAATTATGATAATCTATATATGATTTAACTTTAAGAATATCATTTGAATCATATTTTAACACTCTTAAACGATCATTGAGCATTGTAAATTGTAATCCGATCAAATTTACTGCTAGAAATGTGAAACAATTAAATGAGGTTTGTAATATTGCAGGTATTACTGCAAAAGTTGAATTCGAAATATGAAACACCCATAAAGGTAAAAATTTCGGTATATAACAGTAGATAGGTAATTCACCGGTTATCCAAGGTTCCAAAACGAAAATTAATGTAGCAATAATACACATAACGGAATATATTCGAATACTATTCAGATAGAATTGGAATTCTTTGCGACGTTCATCTGGAAATTCTTCATTTTCGTAGGACCAAAATTTGCCAACATTTTGTAATAGAAATCGAACAGATTCTTGATTGTAAATTAAAATTAGTATTTTTTCAAACGCCTAAAAAATTAAATTAATTACTAATTTAAATAAAATCTTTCAATATTTCTTACAAAAATTATAAGTACTACACTTTCTAGTGTATGAGAGAATATCGATGAATTGTGTTCCACATAAAATATATTATAAAACACTAAAAACGACATACATACAGTTGAAATAGTAGTGATAAATATTTTGAATTTGTTGAATTCAAATAATGGATTTAAACCAAATATCTTTAACGGATATAAAGTCAAATATATAGCCTTCTCATATTCGTTCATTATTTGGTATACTTTGTACATGCAGAGTCGCTCTAAAACTAACAATCTTCAATACAGCAGTAATTTTATTTTTTTTTAAACAGTAATTAATTACTTAATAAAGAAAATAATGATTTACCAAGCTCTGTTTGTGCCACAAAAAAATTATAACCGCTTAAATCTAATAAAAATTTCAAACTTTTCTTAAAACACGTGATTATTCATAATTGATTAGATAAGTGGAAAGCTGTCTTTCATCGTTGAACAAACGACACGGACTACATTCGTATTTATTCTACATTCTAGTTTTCTTTATTTAAGGGGCGGATTGACCATGAAACTAATGAACCTTGAGTTTTAGACCTCACTTCCAATGGAGGTCCACAAATCATAACTATCACCTTTTTTTTTAATGATTCCTATGCGAATAAAGGGATTCAAAAATTTAACCGAACCTAAATTCGACACTAAAAGAGTCCTTTTAGTTAACTTGATAATATGAATATTGTGGCTATTAATTGTATAGCGTTACCAATGATTACTATAATTATAATTACGCACTATCCGGTCCTGTTTTGTGGAATCAATAAAACATTGATTGATTTGATAGAACGATAAAAGTACGGTAGTTAATGTGTTATAATTTATAACTAAATAATTTATAACTAAATCAAGTGTAGAGTTGTTAATTGATTGGATGTAAATGAGAGAATTATTGGTTTTTTTGTTAATCCACTTCAATTATTTTTTCTTTTATCGCTTCTTTTTTAGGGAATATTGAGTTATTAAAAAATAAGTTTCTATGATGTTAAAAGTATTTCACGATCTTGTCATATTCAACGTGTTAACAAATTTTAGGTAATTTCTTCTTTAGATAAACATTTTAGGGAATACTGCAAAATACTTTATTTTTATACCCAATAGTTATGGTGGAGGCGCCGGGAGCAATTAGCTTATAATATTATTATTATTATTATTTTTATTGTGCAATTGCAAATTACATATTTACACAAAAAAAGGAATGAATTGGTAAAATTCGACCAAAATGACAATAATTTTAAGGTTATAATAAATTGATAATGAACGGATGGCCAAAAAACAATAAGACATTAAAAAAACAATGTGTCACCATGTTTTAATTTTAAAAGTGAACTAACAATAATTAACGGTATTATATATAGAAATAATAATTGTGCAATTCCTAAAAGTTTAAGAAAGACAATGTTGGAGAAAATTCATTACAGTCGTCTAGGCTATAATAAATGTTTGAAATTAAAAGAAGAGTCAGTATTTTGGCCAACAATTAGTAACGAAATTAAATTAAATAAATTCCATGGTATAAAATCGGGGCGACATTTATGAATTAAATGGTAGTGATTATCTAATTGTAATACAGATTTGTCTAGACTTGGAAATTACTAAAATTGTAAAGCAAATTTGTCCGAACTTGGAGGTTGCCAAGAACAAAATTGTAAATCGAATTTGTCAGCATCAGATAAATTAATGACGCGTAGTGGTAGAGAAATTAAGAAACCACTTCGTTTCAATTAATTAATTATTCAATTAATTTTAATTTTAATTAAGTTTTGTTTTTCTTTATAAGAGGAAGGATGTGTATGAAGATGCCCCAAATCTCCTTTCGTAGAACCAAAATAATCAACCCTATAGACTGAATGTAATAAAATAGCTGGTGCTGATTAATTTTTCTACAAGTGGTGATCAAACTTTTCCCTCTGATCTTAAAACGTAAAATATAATGTGAAGTGGTGGAGACGCTGAATGAGACAATGATTTGTACGCTTTTATGTCATATTTTTAAGAAACATAAACCATGAATATGTGGTTTTGAAAACCTAAAAAAATTAAACATCTACTAATAAACTACGAAACAGTTGCTGAATATAATTAATAACTTGTGTGACTGATTCCATATTAATTGGAATTATTTTGCCAGCTACCACTGAAACTTCTATCTGTGTTTTTTCCATCATTGTAATCAATTCTTTACGGATTGTTAAATCTTTACACTCATACCAGTTCGAGTCGTAAATTGCAAATCGTGTCTCGGATGCCTGTAATAATCGTTTTAATAATTAATTATTCTATAGTTTTTTGATAATAGAAATACCTTTTGCGTAAGCTGAGAGATCGGATAACAATGAATTACAATTAGAATACTTGCCGCAAGAAGTACAGTACTCATACTTCTTATTGCCTCTACATTCATTGGCCTATAAAGAAATACATTTAATGTAGTAACTAAGCTTCTAATACATTACTTACTGTTTGGATATTCGAAGAAGTTCAGTGAGCATTGCACCGGTAAGCAATACTAATTCGCATAGAAGATTACCTTGATTCAATTTACTAAAAGTTATAACACAATCCAAAAGCAAATTATGATAATCTATATATAATTTAACCTTAAGAATATCATTTGAATCATATTTTAACACTCTTAAATGATCATTGAGCATTTTAAATTGTAATCGGATCAAATTTACTGTTAGAAATGCGAAACAACCAAATGAATTCTGTAATATTACAGTTATTGCTAAAAAAGCTGAACTCAAAATACGAAACACCCATAAAGGTAGAAATTTCGGTATATAACAGTAGATAAGCAATTCACCAATTATCCAAGGTTGCAGGACGAAAATTAGTGTAGCAATGCTATACGCAACCGAAAATATTCGAATACTATTCAAATAGAATTTGAATTCTTTACGATATTTATCTGGAAATTCTTCATTTTCGTATGACCAAAATTTGCCAACATTCTGTACTAGAAATCGAAAAGATTCTTGATTGTAAATCAAAATTATTGTTTTCTCGAACGCCTAAAAAATTAAATTAATTGGTAATTCAAATAAATTCTTTCAAAATGTCTTACAAAAGTTATAATAAGTACACTTTCTAGTGTGTGAGAGAATATCGATGAATTGTGTTCCACATAAAATATATTATAAAACACTAAATACGATATACAGACGCCTAGAATTGTAGTAGTAAATATGATACAGGTGTTGAATTTGAAAAGTGGATTTAAGCCACATATTTTTAATGGATATAGAGTCCAATAAATAGCCTTCTCGTATTCGTTCATTATTTGATATTCTTTCTACAATCAGAGTCGATTTGAAACTGACAATCTTCAATATAACAGTAACTTTATTTTTTCTTTAACTAATAATTAATTAATTGATAATGGAAAAAAGAACAAAGCTCTGATTGTGCCACAAAAAAATTATAAACGGCTAAGTCCATTAGAAATTCAAAGCTTTTGTTAAAACACGTCATTATTCATAATTAATTGAAAAAGTAAAAAGCTGTCTTTCATCGTTGAACAAACGATACCGTCAACATTTTTATTTATAGGTACTTTTTTTTGCTTTAGTTAAGGGGTTGATTAAGGATGGAACTCATGAACCTTGATCTTTAGACCTCACTTCCAATGGAACTCCATAAATCATACCAATCTCAATTTTTAAATGTTTTACTATGAGAAGAAAGTGATTGAAAGTCATTAGTTTCAGACCCCGTTAGTATCTAAAGGTACTCCAGATTTATTCAATAATCATTTCACAATAAAGAATTCTTTTTCAAATTCATATGTTGGGACCCACATGTTTAGATTTGTTAATTTCTGTCTGTTTCAAAATAAAACATCAAAAACGTGGACAGTGAATACTACAATTTGGTTAATTCCATTGGATATATTGGTAGAGATTTTTTTAGTATAAATCGCAGCATTTCCGATTTTACAAGTCTCGCATGAAGCGCTGTGAGAGACATTCACCGAACTTTGGACCTAGCCAAAAAATTTAACCGAACCTAAATCTATCTCTATTGTCATTCCTCTGCTGGCTGTTTTCGTCGTGTTCATTATCCTTATGGAAAATTCGACCCTAAGAGGATCCTTTTAGTTAACTAGATAATATGGATGTTGTGGCTATTAATTGTCTAGTGTTACCAGTGATTACTATAATTAGAATTACGCATTCTCCGGTCCTGTTTTGTGAAATCAATAAAACATTGATTAATTTGATAAAACGATAAAAGTACGATAGTTAGTGTGTTCAACGCAAATAATTTATAACTAAGTCAAGTATACAGTTGTTAATAATTAATTAGATGTAGATGAGACCGTCATTGTTTTTCTTTTGTTATTCTACTTCGTATAATTTTTTTTTTCGATTCTTTTTTAAGGAAACAAAAAAAAATTGATTTCAAGTAATAAAGCTTCGTGAAATATTTCACAGTATTCAGTTGTTAAAAAATAAGTTTTCATGGTGCTAGAAATATTTCACGAACTTGTCATTGTCAACGTATTAACAAATTTTAGGTAACTTCTTCGTTAGATAAACATTTGGGGTAATATAGCGAAATTCTTTATTTTTGTGCCAAATAATTACGGTGGAGGCGCCGGGAACAATCAGCTAAAAAAATATTCTGTTATTTTTATTGTGCAATTGCAAACTATGTATTTACACAAAAAAAAAGAATGAGTTGTTGATATTCGACTAAAATGATAATAATGATATGGTTTTGTGAAAATTAAGCTGAATAGTCTTGCGTACGTTACAAAGTGGAAGTTATAAAACAGTTGGTGGTGATTCATTTTTTCACAGGTGGTAATCAAATTTTTCGCTCTGATTAATCGTTGTGATAGAAACTTAAAATGTAAAATATAATGTGAAGCGTTGGAGACCTTAAATGAGATAACGATTTGTACGCTTTTATGTCATATTTTTCAGAAACATAAACCATGAGTATGTAGCTTTGAAAACCTAAAAAAAGTAAATATCTACTAATAATCTACGAAATAGTTGTTGAATATAATTAATAACTTGTGTGACTGTTTCCATATTAATTGGAATTATTTTGCCAGCTACAACTGAAACTTCTATCTGTGTTTTTTCCATCATTGTAATCAATTGTAATTATTCAAAGATTTAATTTTCTATTCCTTGATCATCTAAGATTTTCAAAATCATTTTCACATATACCTACATATGTTTGGATAAATTTATTTATAATTGCATAATAATGTAGACAAATTTTTAATATTAATGTGATCTGTAATAATATAATTTATGTTATACCTATATATTATTGGACCATAACAATAACAGATATCAAAACGATTGCATTAATAATTACTTGCCGACGGGCCATTAAGCCGTTGCGATGTCGTTATAAAAAATAGCAGCCCGCTGTAAAGGCCCGTAACTACGATAAACAATCTTTTTATACCAAATTTGCTCGTTGAACGTGAATTTTAAACATCAAGTGTGCAACTGAACGGCCCAAAAATACCTATTTTTCCACATATACGGCATATACATGGGGAATTTTTTTGACACATTTGACTTTTAAAAATTCACGTTCAACCAGCAAATTGGGTATAGCAGTCATTAAAAATGTGATTTAAATTTTTCAATGTCAAAGAAAAAATTAAAAAATAAAAATAAAAATAAAGTTAAATTGCTTCTTTTACTTATAATATAAACTCATGAATGTACCACGGGTGTTATGGGCATAACGCCCTCGACACTCAGGCGTTATTTGCCTCATAACGCCCTTGATGCATTAATTACTATTATGTAATATGTAATAATACTATACGTATTTTTCATAAATTCTCAATCAAAAGAAAGCGGTAGTAATTTTTTGTTTTGAAACATTGGTGACATTGGCCGGTACACTATGGTTTCAAACCCATACTTGTCGCGCACCTATCATGGATCCGCACCTGACCAAGTGCTGTACTTTACACCTTAGTTCCATCCCCCTGTGGCAGGACTTAAACGGAAACTAAAATTTGCTAAGGGTTAGTCGGATATGACTGGAGGTTAGTTATATCAAGCCCTTATTTTCTAAAAATGAGAAATTCAAGTACAAGAACCGTTATTGGTAGAATTAAAGAGTAGTTGACTTTGGAGTACCTTTTGGAACGGGACCTGAAGCTTAAGCCACATTATCTTCATGGTAAATCCGTATCTCAAAGAATCCTTTTAGTTAACTTGACAAGATGAATGTTGTGGCCATCAAATATTTATCGTTCCCAACGATTACAATAATTAGAATTGCGCATTGTCTGGTCCTGTTCCATGAAATCAATAATACATCAATTGATTTAATAACAGGACAACACTACGTTCAAGGTAAATAATTTCTAACTGAATCAAACATAGGGATGTTAATAATTGATTAAATTGTTGGAAATTATTTTTATTGATATGTAGAAGGGACCGCTTTTGTTTAATTCTTGTAATTTTTTTCAATATTCTTGTGTAAGGTGATGCCCCAATTCTCCTTTCGTATATGATCAAATACTCACCGTTACAAGGTGAAAGTTATAAACTAGTTGGTGCTGATTAATTTTTCCGCGGGTGGTGATCAAGCTTTTTGCTCTGATCAACCGTTGTGTTGATTTCTGTGCCAGAATCTTAAAACTTGAAATATAATGTGAAGTCGTAGAGATGCTAAATGAGATAAGGATTTGTACACTTTTATGTCATATTTTTGAGAAACATAAACCATGAATATGTGGTTTTGAAAACCTAAAAAAATTAAACATCTACTAATAAACTGCGAAATAATTGCTGAATATAATTAATAACTTGTGTGGCTGTTTCCATATTAATTGGAATTATTTTGCCAGCTACAACTGCAACTTCTATCTGTGTTTTTTCCATCATGATAATCAATTCTTTACGTATCGTTAAATCTTTACACTCATACCAGTTCGAGTCGTAAATTGCAAATCGTGTCTCAGATACTTGTATTAATCGTTTTAATAATTAATTATTCTATAATTTTTCAATAATAGAAATACCTTTTGCGTAAGCTGAGAGACCGGATAGCAATGAATTACAATTAGAATACTTGCCGCAAGAAGTAGAGTGATCATACTTCTTATTGTCTCTATATTCTCTATCCTACAACGAAATCCGTTTAATATAGAGACTAAAATTCTAATATATTACTTGCTGTTTGGATAGTTCAAGGAGCTTAGTGAGCATTCCACCGGTAAGCATTACTAATTCGCATAGAATATGAACTTGATTCAATTTATTATAAAATTTGATACTATCCAAAAGAAAATTATGATAATCTATATATAATTCAACCTTAAGAATATCATTTGAATCATATTTTAACACTCTTAAACGATCATTGAGCATTGTAAACTGTAATCCGATCAAATTTACTGTTAGAAATGTGAAACAACCAAATGAAATCTGTAATATTATAGTTATTGCTAGAAAAGCTGAACTCAAAATACGAAACATCCATAAAGGTAGAAATTTCGGTATATAACAGTACATAAGCAATTCACCAGTTATCCAAGGTTGCAGAATAAAAATTAGTGACCCAATACTACACATGACGGAAAATGTTCCAACACTATTCAGATAGAATTTGAATTCTTTACGATATTTGTCTGGAAATTCTTCATTTTCGTATGACCAGAATTTGCCAGCATTCTGTACTAGAAATCGAAAAGATTCTTGATTGTAAATCAAAATTATTGTTTTCTCGAACATCTGAAAAATTAAATTAATTACTAATTCAAATAAATGCTTCCAATATATCTTACAAAAGTTAGAATAACGACACTTTCTAGTGTGCGAGAGAATATCGATGAATTGTGTTCCACATAAAATATATTATAAAACACTAAATACGATATACAGACGCCTAGACTTGTAGTAATAAATATGATAACCATGTTGAATTCGATAAGTGGATTTAAGCCACATATTTTTAACGGATATACAATCCAATATATAGCCTTCTGGTATTCGTTCATTATTTAGCATTCTTTCTCCAATCAGAGACGATTTGAAACTGACAATCCTCAATAGAACAGTTACTTCATTTTTTCTTTAACTAATAATTAATTAATTGATAATCGAAAGAAGAACAAAGCTCTGATTGTGCCACAAAAAAATTATAAACGGCTAAGTTCATTAGAAATTCAAGACTTTTGTTAAAACACATGATTATTCATAATTAATTGGAAAAGTAAAAAACTGTCTTTCATCGTTGAATAAACGACACCGTCTACATTTTTATTTATAGGTACATTTTTTTTGCTTTAGTTAAGGGGTTGATTGACCACCAAACTAATGAGCCTTGAGTTTTAGACCTCACTTCCAATGGAACTCCACAGTCTATACCAATCACCTTTTTTTTTAAATGTTTTCTATGAGAAGAAAGGGATTGAAAATCATTAGTTTCAGACCCCGTTAGTGTCTAAAGCTACTCCTACTTTGTTCAATAATCATTTCACAATAAAGAATTCTTTTTCGAATTGAGATGTTTACACCCGCATGTTCAAATCTGTTAATTTCTGTATGTTTCAAAATAAAACATAAAAACGTGGACAGTGAATACTACAATTTGGTTAGTTCCGTTGGATATTCTGGTAGAGATTTTTTTTAGTATAAATCGCAGCATTTCCGGTTTTACAAGTCTCGAATAAAGCGCTGTGAGAGACATTCAACGACTTTTAGATCTAGCCAAAAAATTTAACTGGACCTAAATCTATCTCTATTTCCATTTCTCTACTGGCTGCTTTCGTCGTGTTCATTATCCTCATGGTAAATTCGACCCTAAGAGAATCCTTTTAGTTAACTAGATAATATGGATGTTGTGGCTATTAATTGTCTTGTGTTACTAATGATTACTATAATTATAATTACGCACTATCCGATCCTATTTGGTAGAATCAATAAAACATTGATTGGTTTGATAAAACGATAAGAGTAAGGTTGTTAATGTGTTCAAGGCAAATAACTTATAGCTGAGTCAAGTGTAGAGTTGTTAATAATTGATTAGATGTAGATGAGACCGTCATTGTTTTCCTTCTGTTATTCTATTTCAATTAATTTTTCTTTTTTCGTTTTTTTTTAAGGAAACGAAAATGATTGGCTTCAAGTAATAAAGGTTCATGAAACATTTCACAGGATTGAGTTGTTAAAAAATAGGTTTCCTTGATGATAAAAATATTTCACTATCTTGTCATAGTCAACGTGTCAACAAATTTTAGGTAATTTCTTCTTTAGATAAACATTTGAGGGAATATAGCAAAATTATTTATTTTTGTCCCCCATAATTATGGTGGAGGCGCCGGGATCAATTAGCTAAAAATATTCTGTTATTTTTATTGTGCAATTGCAGAGTACATATTTACACACAAAAAAAATGGATTGTTAACATTCGACTAAAATGATAATAATTTTAAGGTTTTTTGAAAATTAAGCTGAATATTCTTGTGTATAGAGGTGCCTCAATACTCCTTTCGGATAACCAAAATAAACAACGTCACAAAGTGGAAGTTATAAAACATTTGGTGCTGATTTATTTTTCGCTCTGATTAACCGTTGTGATAGAATGTTAAAATGTGAAATATAATGTAAAGTGGTTGAGACACTGAATGGGACACCGATTTGTACACATTTATGTCATATTATTCAGAAACATAAACCATGAATACGTTGTCTTGAAGAGCTAAAAAAAAATAACACTGATAAACTACAAAATAGTTGCTAAATCTAATTAATAACTTGTGTGGCTGTTTCCATATTAATTGGAATTATTTTGCCAGCTACAACTGTAACTTCTATCTGTGTTTTTTCCATCAGGATAATCAATTGTTTACGTATTGTTAAATCTTTACACTCATACCAGTTCGAGTCGTAAATTGCAAATCGTGTTTCGGATGCCTGTATTTATTGTTTTAATAATTAATTATTCTATAATTTTTACAATAATAGAAATACCTACCGTTTGTGTAAGCTGAGAGATCGGATAACAATGAGTTAGAACTAAAATAGTCACATTAGCAATTACGAGACACACACTTTTTATTACGCCTATATTCATTGGCCTACAATGAAATCCGTTTAATATAGTAATAAAGATTCTAATCTAATACTTGCTGTTTGGATATTTGAAGGAGTTCAGTGAGCATTGCACCGGTAAGCAATACTAATTCGCATAGAATATTACCTTGATTCAATTTACGATAAATGTTGATACAATCCAAAAGCAAATTATGATAATCTATATATGATTTAATCTTCGGAATATCATTTGAATCATATTTTAACACTCTTAAACGATCATTCAGCATTGTAAATTGTAATCGAATCAAATTTACTGCTAGAAATGTGAAGCAACTGTATGAAGTCTGTAATATTGCAGGTATTACTACAAAAACTGAATTCGAAATACGAAACACCCATAAAGGTAGAAATTTCGGTATATAACAGTAGATAGGCAATTCTCCGGTTATCCAAGGTTGCAAAAAGAAAATTAGTGTAACAGTACTACACATAACGAAAACTATTCGAATACTATTCAGATAGAATTTGAACTCTTTACAGTATTTATCTGGAGATTCTTCATTTTCGTATGACCAAAATTTGCCAACATTCTGTACTAGAAATCGAACAGATTCTTGATGGTAAATCAAAATTATTGTTTTCTCGAACGTCTGAAAAATTAAATTAATTACTAATTCAAATAAATTCTTTCAAAATGTCTTACAAAAGTTAGCATAACTACACTTTCTAGTGTGTGAGAGAATATCGATGAATTGTGTTCCACATAAAATATATTATAAAACACTAAATACGATATACAGACTCCTAGAATTGTAATAATAAATATGATAAACATGTTGAATTTGAAAAGTGGATTTAAGCCACATATTTTTAACGGATATAGAGTCCAATAAATAGCCTTCTCGTATTCGTTCATTATTTGGTATTCTTTCTACAATCAGAGTCGATATAAAACTGACAATCTTCAATACAACAGTAATTTAATTTTTTCTTTAACTAATAATTAATTAATTAATAATGGAAAGAAGAACAAAGCTCTGATTGTGCCGCAAAAAAATTATAAACGCGTTGTTCAAGCACGCGATTATTCATGATTAATTAGAAAAGTAAAAAGCTGTCTTTCATCGTTGAACAAACAACACCGTCCACATTTTTACTTATTGGTCGTATCTTTTTTGCTTTATTTAAGGGGTGGATTGACCATGAAACTAATGAACCTTGAGTTTTAGACCTCACTTCCAATGGAGCTCTGCAAACCATACCAATCACTTTTTTTTATGTTTCCTATGAGAAGAAAGAAATTGAAAATAATTAGTTCCAAACCCCGTTAGTGTCTAAAGCTACTCCTGCTTTGTTCAATAATGAATTCTTTTTCAAATTCATATGTTCGGACCCGCATATTTAGAACTGTTAATTTCTGTTTGTGTCAAAATAAAACATAAAAAACGTGAACAGTATGTACTATTTGGTTAATTCCGTTGGATATTCTGGCAGAATTTATTTTTAGTATAAATCGCGGTATTTCCGATTTACAAGTCGAGAATAAAGTGCTGTGAGAAACATTCACCAACTTTTGAATCTAGCCAAAAAATTTAACCGAACCTAAATCTATGTCTATTTCCATTTCTCTACTGGCTGCTTTCGTCGTGTTCATTGTCCTCATGGTAAATTCGACCCTAAAGGAATCCTTTTATTTAACTTGATAATATGGATGTTGTGGCTATTAATTGTCTAGTGTTACCAATGATTACAATAAGAATTACGCACTATCCGGTCCTGTTTTGTGGAATCAATAAAAGATTGATTGGTTTGATAAAACGGTAAGAGTACGGTTGTTAATGTGTTTAAGGCAAATAATTTGTAACTGATTGTGAGTCAAGTATACAGTTGTTAATAATTGATTAGATGTAGAAGAAACCGTTATTGTTTCTCTTTTGTTATTTAACTTAATTTTTCTTTTCTCGTTTCTTTTTTAAGGAAACAAAAAAGATTGACTTCAAGTAATAAAGGTTCAAGAAATATTTCACAGGATTGAGTTGTTAGAAAATAAGTTTCTATGATGCTAGAAATATTTTACGATCTTGTCATAGTGAACGTGTTATCAAATTTTAGGTAATTTCTTCTTTAGATAAACATTTCAGGAAATTAGTAAAATACTTTATTTTTATCCCCCATTTATGGTGGAGGCGCCGGGAACAATCAGTTAAAAATATTCTGTTATTTTCAAAAAAAAAACGTTACGTAATATTTGAACGTTCCCTGTTCAATAGTGTCTCCAAGTGCTATCGAAACCTTAAGGAACAAAAGGAATAAAATTATAGATAGGGATTGGAATGAAGATACAAAGAGAACGCTGGTTAAAACAATAAAAGTTATCCCTTCATCAAAAAAATAGATACTTCATGAGATAATATGAAGTCTACTTTTCACTGAGCACCGATGCTAGATAGCTGTTTTCGAAGCTCGGGAAGCACTTGTAAAGGAACATACATTATCAATTTTTCTTATTGATATAACATACAAACATTGATTTTTGATGATAAATCTGAGTCTCTGAAGAGTGAATTTGGATACAGATCGGCACTCGTAGACTTTGAACTAATTTAGCGAGTCCCTTTTTTGGGGCGCCTTTGTGCAATAAAAAACTACACACCAGCTGATGCCGGATCTGGACAAAATAATTGCGTAATTGTTTCAAGGTATCTAAACCAATTTATTAAATTATCTCTGTGGAAAACATTAACTTATCTAACATTGAATGTCCTTGGTCAAATTCATGACTATTAATTTTTTATTTATCTATAAAATGTAATTGTTTCTCTCTTTACTCTTGCAGTAAAATATATCGTAGTGATAACAAATTTTTGTTTGCTGTGTTTTATTTGCTGTGCAAATACATGCCACCCTCTGTTATGACATTTACCATTGTCAAATAAACCCTACAAATTAATAGTTCGTACTTAAACCAAACGCTCATGCGTATACCCGTGGATATGCAGCTTAAGATTTTCAATCTGGTGAAATTTTAATCACATCTAGTAACTTTTCGAATCTTGACTTGGCGACACTGGCGAGACACACTGGAAATATGAAATATCGAAACGATGAATTCGATGCGGGATTAACAAAAATATCGAATTTTCTCATAAGTAAAGAATAATTCAAAAAACCGCAACTAAATAGTTTTTTGGGCTCAAATAAATTAGGAAGAAAAATACACTAAAGTTGGTTAATTTTCTAGTTATCTGTTTATTATTTTTGAAATATCGATATTCGAATTGTCCCGTATCGATATCGTCAATAAAACATCGATAAAGATAACCTAAAAGATTATCAATTTTGATAAATATTTAAATTATGTTGATAACGAAATTTAAAAATTGCAAACTTCTAATTTATATAATTTTACTAATATTTATAATAATTTCAGCAATTTATCTATTTACAATCAACACAATTAGAAGAGAGGAATTGATCGAATTAAAAGAACCAAACCTAGAATTCTCATCAATTTATCCGCAATTATTAAAACCATTGGACCACAATTATAGAAACCGTTTATTTAATATAACCTTAAATTATCGAATACAACCGGAATTATGTAACGACAACAACCATTTAGCTGTAATCATTGTCACATCGTATTTTGGTAATATTGAAACACGCAGCGCAATGAGACGATCATATCCGCAACAAGACCTACACAAAAACAATATAAAACGTATTTTTCTACTAGGCGAAGCACCACTCGACCAATACACAACACAAGAATCGGTCATTGACGAGAATCGCCGCTTCAACGATCTCCTCCAAGGCAACTTCATCGAAAACTACCATAATCTAACATACAAACATATAATGGGCTTGAAATGGTCAACCGAAAATTGTAATAATGTTAAATACATTATAAAAATGGATGATGATATTGTTGTCGATATGGACAGACTCATTAAACTGTTGGAAACCACCAATTTCCCACCGAATCTAATAGCTGGCAAAATCTTGAAACAGATGCCACCCATACGTACCATTGCCAATAAATGGTATGTTAACGAGAGCGAATACAATTATCCTTATTACCCAACATTCGTTTCCGGTTGGTTCTATATAACAACACCGAAAATTGCCACGAAACTCGTACTATTATCGAATTATATCAAATATTTTTGGATTGATGATGTCTACATCACTGGTATATTAGCGAATTATTTGAAAATCAAACATTACAGTCTTGATCGCTATTTTACACCGCATGCCGAATATTTACAATGTTGTATGAATGATGTCGTTAAGCACAATTATAATTGTGACTTTCTAATCGGACCAAATGGTGGCGATAACAATATGTTTTACGATTTTAATAAAATTATGAAATTATGTCGCCCCAATCGTTGTATGGAACGTATACGGCCGATGAACGAGACTTGTGTGGCTGAAATGAAGACGAATATCGGACATGGGATAGGAATTATCGAGAATTATCAATTGACGTGAAATTTCGTCAATTAGTAGAGGATAATTGGTGACAAATATACAGGACAGAATATGGTGGATAGAAACGATTATTTAACAATTAATTTTTATTAATACGACTATTTAACCGATAATCTTTGGAATCGATCGCAAGACTTAAAAATCGATGAATAAAATTGTGAAGAATTACAGGCTTTTGAATCCTAAACTATTAATTTCCTCCTAATCGTTTTTCGCATATGGATACGCAACGTGTTGATCTTTAATCAACCACATCGAATCAATAATTGCGCCGTTTTTATTATCAGAAACTTGTTCCATATAAAGATGTGTAGCATTATAAACTTTGAGTCTAGTATAGCCGTAATCATCACTAGCAAATGCTGACCATGCAGGTCGATTCTTTTTAAATGGATCGGTGTTCTCTTGACAACCCGCCGAACCAGTAATTATATGTACTGGAGCTTTTGGATTTGTATACGGTTCCTCCTTACTACCATTATAAACTTTATAATTATAAATTGGCCATAAACGTTCATAGGAATGTTCATGGGCCCAAATCTCTAAATCAACTTTATTATTATATAATAAATCTTCTAATCCGTATAAATGTACAAATGGTAAACCGACACGTGTTAATGTTTCATGATGTGTACAATCATCTGTATTATCATTACTACAATACATCGGTCGATGGCCCATCACAATTATCCATGGTTGTTTTGCACGATTCTCTGGTTGATTTGCTTTAGCTAAATCATTTACTAACCATTCATATTGGAATGCTAACGGTTTAAGACCGTAATTTAAAAAATAATATAATTCAGTTGAAATTGATATTAGATGAATTGGGCCGATATTGATGCTGTACATGTAACTCTCTGGGCCGCATGGCATACTGAAACGTTCACGATAGTTGCTGAAATTGCTGAAACACAAAATGTCTTTCAATTTAACAATTTGGCACTGATGTTCCTCATAATATTTAGTTGAATAATTGTTTATTATTATTAAAATAATTTTATCTAATTATAAGGTCAACATGTGTGACAAAATATGTTAAAATTATTAGTCAATAACTGTTACGTTACAACTGTTAAATTGTAGATCTCAGAAAAAAAAATTCCAAACGAAAAAAAGTTGAAAAAAAATACAGAAAAAGAAATCTAATAATACAACTAAAGCAAGATTTGGACGGCTCCTTTAATAAATATTTCGTACTAGTTATACCGCCCGAAAAAATGCAAAAAATGCAATCGCAATAGAACCTGTTATTGACGTGTTAGCGAATCCGTAATATTAAAAAAAGATTATGCCAATTTAAGACTCAAAACAACATTACTAAAAGAGGAAGAGGAAGAAGATGACGAAGAAAAAAAGAAGAAGCCGATTGCAGTACCATGACACATCAGATGAAGGAAGTTTAGATTTGTCCCTAAACAAAACGGAATCATCAAACAATATTTTTGATTTTGAAGTAAATGATCCAAGTGCATGGCCAAAAGATTTATCATTAAAAATTCGAAATTTTTTGGTTCAAAATTGCCCTTCACAGGTAAATAAAGTTTTTCCTAAAGACGATTCAGGGCGGAAGTTCTACAAAACCTATTACATCCGAAAGCTCTCAAATGGAGGAGCAGTTCGAAGAAAATATTTATTATGCTCGGTATTAAAAAATTCAGTTTTTTGTTATTATTGTAAATTGTTTGATAACCAACAGTCACAATTGAGCAATGAATGACACAAGCCAGGTTTTGAAACTTTAGTGTAGCTTTTGTAATTCTATTGGATAGCTTCCCAGGAAAAAAAGATCAAACTAGCCAATTGTTAGCTCTGATCATACATATGTAGTTATTAGGGTGCTTCATTCCAGAGCAAAAAATTTTTTTTCAGGTCCCACCTGAAAATCTTGTGGAAAAACAAAAACTTTGAGCCGCATAGAAGCTCTTAATTCCCATTTTAACCCGTTGCTAATCCATTTTTTATTTTTCCTATTTAAATAACATTGAAAAGTAATTTTTTTTAACATTTTCCTTCCGCTCACCGTATTAAACTTTTTTTTTCGTATTTTGGCTTATTGGCTCTTGTAGAGGACTAAATTTGCTACAAAAAACGTCCTTTGACTCGAGTCCGTAACTCGATAAGATTTCTTCACAAATCGCTTCTTATATTAAAATTTTATATTTTAAGAGGCTGTAGTTACTAAACTATGAGAGTTACGACAAATTATTTAATTACAAAAATTGTAGGGCATAAAATTTCCTACAAAATTGTTCTTGACATTTTTTATCCATTTTCAATAGTTTGGACACTAGATGAGATTTCACATTATTTTTACGAAATTTCAATATAAGAGGATTTGTGAAGAAATCTAATCGAGTTACCGACTCGACTCAAAATACCTTTTTTGTAGCAAATTTAGTCCTCTACAAGAGCCAATAAGTCAAAATACGAGAAAAAAATTTAAGACGGTGAGCGGAAGGAAAAAGTTAAAAAAAAATACTTTTCAATGTTATTTAAATGGGAAAAATAAAAAATGGATTAGCAACGGGTTAAAATCGGAATTAAGAGCTACTATGCGGCTCAAAATTTTTGTTTTTCCACCGACTACAAGATTTTCAGGTGGGACTTGAAAAAAAAATTTTGCTCTGAAATGAAGCACCCTAATAGTTATACGTAATTAGATAAAATCTTTTTCCATTGGGTCTGACCTTTTTTTTCATCCTCGATCAAAAAAGATTATATATAACTACTAGGGTGGTCGTTAAAAATTAAATTTCTTCAGACGCCCTAAAAAAACGTTCCTTTTGATGAAAAAATACGGGGGAATTTTTTTCTTTTTTTTGGACTACAAGAACCCGTGCCGCAAGCCCTTTGAAGACTATTTCTTCATAAAATTACAGTTGTTTCATAATTTCTCTTAAAGTGGACGGATTTGAGAAAAAATCATCAAAGGCAATTTCATAGAAATAAAATTCTCTATAAAAAAGGTCTCTTTTGATTTTTTCATAAAGTTCATATTTAGGGAGATATTTTTCATAATGCACTCAATAACTCCATAAAATCAAAATTTTCAGACGTATAAACGTATTTTTTTCGGAAATAAAAACCATTAAATTAATAGTTGTAAATGTGACTTAAGTTACAAAATGGTTTTTATTTCCGGAAAAAATACGTTTATATGTCTGAAAATTTTGATTTTATGGAGTTATTGAGTCCACTATTGAAAATATCTCCATAAATATGAACTTTATGGAAAAATCAAAAGAGGCCTTTTTTGTAGAGAATTTTATTTCTATGAAATTACTTTCAATGATTTTTTCTCAAATCCGTCTACTTTAAGAGATATTTTGAAAAAGCTGTAATTTTATGAAGAAATAATCTTCAAAGGGCTTGCGGCACGTGTTCTTGTGGTCCAAAAAAAAAAGAAAAAAAATCTTCCGTATTTTTTCATCAAAAAGAGCGTTTTTTTAGGACGTCCGAAAAAAATTAATTTTTAACGACCACCCTAATAACTATATATGATCAGAGCTAAAAATTGGCCAGATCTGATTTTTTTTTTCCTGGGTTGCCAGATAGAAGCCAGGAAATGTGTAATTTCATTAGTATGTTAAGTGAAAACGGCAAAGTACAAACAATTAACCCTTAAACAATGAAACCGTTGTTTGATTTTCATCGATTAAGATCTCGATTAAAACAATTGAATACTTCAATTCCGATATGCATTGTTACGAATACGTTCTAGTGTTTTAATTATAAATACTTGTTGATAAAAAAAACAATCTAAACAAATAAGACCTAATTAAAGGTGTTTATAATAAAATATTTGATAAATCATCAATGTTAGAAAACAAAAACCTTTGTAATCGAAAATCTGACGTCAAGTAACCTTAAGTTAATCGAACAATAAACAATAACATAAAACAGATCAATACAGATATCGGATTTCGTAATTTAAACTAATAATTCCATATTTTTACGAGAATGATAAACAAAACAATACTGTTATCACATATATAATAGTCACATTAAAAATACGACCTTGTCTTTTGTGTAGATACGTACTAGCTTTCTTCATGATTTCCGGGACATGTCATATACGGCAGATAACCAGCAATCGGTTGAATTTGTCGCATAAATGCATCACCAACTTCCGCATTATTCGTATCCATATCATAGGCAAAATCGCCAACATGCAAAATAGCATCATACTTGCCCTGTTGTACCTCCTGCTGTAACCGTACCAAGGATCGTGCATTGATATTGCCCATATCACCGTATACAGCCAAATATGGTTGCCAATTATCTTCAGGTGGTGTAACAAACCAGAATTGTTCAGACCATCCTAGATTACTGCCACAATGATAAACTATTGAATAAGATAATTATAAATTATTGAACAATTTTGGTAAAATTTACGATTTTTTTTACCATATTTAGAATTCGGTTGAAGGTCCTTCAATAAGACTCTATGAATGAATTGGGAGTGTTTCTTTGAGCCACCATCGACGAACAATTTCGAGGTACCGGTAGCATTTTTTAGCGTTCCATTGTTTCCGTATTGAACAATAGATTCTTTAGTATTATCAAATGTTGACCATGTTACAACAATATCTTTGGTTGTATCGCCGTACGCTAAATGGATTTGTTCTGGTTGGAAATAATCAATGCAATTGTTCAAATTAATTAAATTAACAGTCAATAATAAGAGAAATTGCCACATTTTCGTTTGTACGTTATTTGTCTACTTTGAAATCGTTTTTGTTTGCATTTGTAACAATTTTCAATCAATACTGAGCGATTTTTTTCATATTTTTAAATATTTATAAACATATTCGAACTTTGATCAATTCTTGACAGGTATCAATACAGAAAACTACTAATTGTCGCCCCACTCGTTGAACAAATCCTCTAAAAATAAATAAATTATTTGCCATAATTTTTAATTAGCAATGAAGTAAATTTAAAAAAATACCCAAATATTGAATAATTATAATTATAGCGATCCATGAATGTAGCGCTACAATTAGTAGAAATCCCGCTGTGACCTTGCCAAGAGGACTGCGTACATAAATATAGCCGAAGTTAGTCGATCGACCAATACACGGGCTTGGCGATACAGACTAGTGCACATTAAAGAAAACTGGTTTATTGCTGATACTGAAATTACGTGAATAAATGTTAAAGATTTGGAAATAAAAATTATTCGAATTAACGAGATAATCAAAAATTCAAAATACACAGAAAATATTGTCGATTATGCAACGAATCTGGTTGATGATCAAAGAAACTGAATCGAATCACAGACACATGCCGTCACAATTCGAATTTTGCGTTTTACCTGCGTTACTGAGTCTAAGGTATCGCTTTAGACTTCAGATTCTTTCCATTTGTTCCTAAATTTGCTCTTCTAGGTCTCTATAATCGTGCATTCCAATAATTGCACTATCACTATTATAATTTACTTTTATTATAAATAATATTCCTAAATTACAACCTTGTACAAAAATCATAATTAAATTTTATTTAATAATCAACCAATTTACCTATAATTTTTTTTTTGATTGATCTAAATTTGTAACATTTTAACAATAATTTCTTTCCCATCTGAAGTTACTACAATATTATGTTTAATACGTTTATGATAATTTAATGCGGATTCTTGTTTAAAACATTGTCCACATAGAATACATACGAACGATTTAACTGTTTGATGTACTGCATTGTGTTTATATAATGATGAATATTCAGTGAATCGTTTATTACAACCTTCAATTGGACATACATACGGTTTCTCACCACTATGTATACGTAAATGATTTTTATAATTTGTTGATGATGTAAATGCTTTATTACAATTCGGATAATTGCACGTATACGGACGTTCACCAGTATGCGAACGTATATGGACTTTGCGGATATTCGATGTTGTAAAAGATTTACCACAACCGTCGATTGGACACATAAACGGTTTCTCACCTAAAAAACAAAACAAAAAATACTATTACATATTTATCTCTTTTATATTTGATGTAAGACTGAAGCTCCCGGTTTATATTATATTATTCGGTAAAAACAATTAGTTTTGAAGAAAACTGAGAAAAACTGATTCTTTTTGGAATAATTTGAATGTCTCTGGCAGTCTTTAACCCTTTTAGTGCGGAGCGAAAAAGAGGTGTCTATGCGAAGGTAACCGTACGAATTTGGCAAATTTACAAGAGTTTGACAAAAAGCTCATTAAAACGAAACTAAAAATGATATTTACATAATTCAAAATGCAACGTATTAAGAATAAAATAGAAAATAAAGCTATGGCACTAACTTTTCAGTATTCATTGAAAATCATGCTTGTATATTAGGTAATAAAGAATAATTTTCTTATAATAATTGCAGAAAAAAATTTGTAATCGTAAATGCACTTCAAATTTATTAGGTACAAATAAAACTAACAATAAGGTATATCCGGCGGAGAAAATGGGATTTCCAAAAGTTATTCTTTCTAGTCCAAAGAACTTAAAAATGTGAAAAACCCATGTTTCTGAACTCGGAGAGCTTACTGATGGGTGTATTTCCGAGATATTTGAACTTGAAAGTAACTGACTGTTCTAGTGATGGCTGGCTAGGTAGGTTAACTGCTTTTAATATTTTTTATTCTATTTTGCGTCAATAATAGTGCTATTATTAAACTCGCTACTGTATCGAAATGTGCACATTTCGATACTAGTGCTGAAAAGTAAAATGTAGGGAGTTTTTTCCACTAGGTTGGTAATATTTTAATTGCTTTTGACAACTGTCAAAAATCATAAAAACAAGATACTTAATATACCGTTTTTCGTTCTGATCTTTGGATTTATCGGGTAGTAAATTGCTTCCTGCATTTTCAGCAATTTCCCTTATTTCAGGTGGAGTACATGAAAATTCTTCACTCATTGTTAAATAAGCAATTTGGCGAAAAAAACAATTGACTAAGAGTGAAAAATAAAACAATCGAAGTTTCCTAGCTGAATGTTCAATTGTTTTTTTTTAGTAACACCAACTCCCACCAATTTCCCTAAATATTAAATCTCGCAATTTTTTTGTAAAAAAGGGCACAAAACAGGCAAAATAGAAAAAATAGTATAAAGAACTCGTGTCAGAAGTCGTATATTGCACTCGTCCTTTAGAAAACTCGCGTCTCCGCCGCTCGTTTTCTAAACTTGGACTCGTGCAATAATAGGCGACTTCTGACACTTGTTCTTTAATATACTATTTTATAACTCAAAAAGCGCATTTTTGATTTTAATCCCCTTTGTTGTAGTAACAGTGCATACTCTAAGGAATATTATGAATTTTTTTGGTAAGTGTAAATACATTAAAACTTTGGAGAAAAAATATCAAAACTATTTTCAATTTTTTTGGACGCTTTAAAATCATGTAAAAATTAAGGGAAAATCTGTAATATTCTCTGAAACATTCCTCAAAAATTAGCGTTGGCCGTTTTTCTTTATCTGGCATAGTTTTTGAGAAAAATTATTTTGAAGAATAATAATTTTTGCACCCTATCTTAAAAGCCCTTTGTCAATCCGAACCAAAAACGGTATGTATGATCTTGTCAGAGTGGGCTGATATTTAAAATGATACTCCTACTAATTTACACTTTCGCCATGGGGGCCATTTCACCATGCTATTCCCTTTATTGGAAGCATTAGGGGCGTCCATAAATTACGTGAAGTGTTTATGGGGTGAGGGGATCGAGTCGAATCTCACCAGATCGCACGTGGAGGAGAGGGAGATCTCGGCAAATGTCACGTAATTTTTTCCCCGCAAGAAACAGTGTAAAATTGCGAGAAGTAAACATGTTTGTTGACTAAATTGTGGTAAAATCTGACACAATAATATTTATCGTCGTTATCCGAACGCCGCAAAGCAGCACAGTAGCCCTTCGGTTCTTTAGGCGTCGTAAGGTGGTCAAACGCGCAACTCGACGAACGTTGTAGCGTACGAGCCAAGTACCAGAGGCGCACGCAAAGGGTTAATTTAAGCATTTAAGAATTTTACGACTAAGCAATCTTAAATTCTAGTCTTAACTAGTATTAAAACAAAATATAAATTTTGAAAAATCTCACGTGAACCAAACCTCACAACATCTCACCAGAGGGGTGGGAGAAGGTGCCAGAAAACAGTCAAAAACGCCCCCTTATTAAGTTTTTCCAAAGAGACATAAAAATTCAACGTCTCACCCATTTCAAATCCAATTTTTCGTATTTCTCCTTTGTTTATTATCAAAATGGAATGAAATTTATATCAGTTATAGACGATATGTCCCTATGAATTTCTCTTTTCCACATTCGCATCTATTTTCCAAGAAACTTGATAATCCACAAGAACTTGAAAGAACTTAATGCATTTACTGGAAAACAGTAGAGCAAAATATGGAAAAATGAAATCCATATGGATATTAAGCATATTGTTTTTAATAATTCCTATAAATTTCATTAAATTTTAATGATTAGAAATCGAGTTTGGTTGAAATTGGGTTAAACATCACGTTTTCGGAAAAACAGTTTAGTTTTTATAGTAATAAATTTTCATTCGAAGCAGAGTTCATTAATATTGTAAGACAAAGAATATTATGAAAAAATCTTAATGTCCAAATCTTCTGGAGACACCATTATATTCATATACGGAGTGTTTTTTCTAAACGTGATCATTACCAAATGCCTTCCAGGCTAATCGTGAGATAGTTACTTCTTACATAAAAAAAATGTCTCGATGCATGAAATCTAAAAAGCCGAGATTTAAAATAGTAAAAATGTTTTTGAATTTCATGTATCGAGAGGATTTTTGGATTTCTTCTCAACTACGGATCACGTTTAGGAGAAACGCGCTGTATACATATACGGAGACCTTATCGATAACACAAACCTGTATGTGTACGTGTGTGTTTCTGTAGATCACCGGACGTTTTAAACTGTTTTATACACACATTACAACTGTACGGTTTCTCACCAGTATGCGTACGTATATGGGCCTTCAATGAATAATTTGTCGAGAATTTCTTATCACACCCATCAATATTACACGGATACGGCCGTGAATCGGTATGTGTACGTTTATGTACAGTTAAATGATATGAAGTAGCATAGACTTTCGTACATCCCTCGTATGTACATTGATATTTTTTAATTTTCTTTGGTACCGTTTCACTATTATCATCTGTAGATTCGTTGATTTTATAAATTTTGATTACCGCCTGCGTTCCATCAGATAATTCGACCAATTGATAGCTGACATTATCATCATCATCATCATTACTAGTGGTATTTAAAGAGTCAACAGTATTATTCTCGTCATTTTTAATCACCACCGATTGATTCAAATTGTTACCGGTCGTCATAAACATCCGACCATCTTCTAATGTAATCAATTTATCGGTTTTACCATCGAATGTTACATAAAATATCTGTTTATCATCGTCATCATTCAAATTATTATCATCATCATCATTATCATTAACCGGTAAATTTAAGATATCATCAATTCCGATAATGTTACTCTCTTCGTTATTAACATTACTATCTTCATCGTCATCGACGATATTATTGGTTATTTTAAAATATTGAAGAGTTGACTCATTATCACAAATATCTAAAAAATAATTAATTAAATTAAATTAACAGGTGTTGGTGGCTTGTTTGTTTATTTTTGTTTTTTGAAAACAAACAAATAAAGACGGGAAATTACCCATAATGATGCGGATCAAATTTGGCGATCCCCAATATGGCGACCGTACAGCCGACTAGATCTTTTTCATTACACTAAAAATTTTCGTAATATCAAAATAAAACGCACATTTTTACAACAGAACCGTTAAAAGAGTCGCTATTAAATGATTTAAAACGAATTAATTGCTTTTTAATTTACTATGTAAGTCGTAAATTAGAGAAATCGTTGGGAATTATTTGAATTACCCGCTTCTCATCAACCGATGCACCAATCGAATCTAGTGACATTCGAAATTTCCCCAATTAAAATGTGTTAATTGTAGCCCCAATTTGGGTTATTTTTCAATTTTTTTTATTTAAATCGAGCGTACAAATTATATTAACCACAATTATTGAATAAAGATTTTTATTAATTATTCGATTGTTGCTCTAATTCTATAACTTAATTATAATTCTAATCCAAGGTCATTGGTCTGAAATTTGATCGATCAGTAATACCAACATAAATTGTAAAATGAAGTTAATTGTAGCTCTCGATTTGAAATTATTTGATTTTCTACGTAATGTTTATTAAATTAATTATTATTACAATTTAATTCGATTAATTCTTAAAATTTATTGCTACAATTTCACACAATAGAACAAGACATTTCTAAATATTAAATACTGCACTTGACAATATCTCTTTTTTGATTAAATTTAACATAAATTAATTCTAATAAAAATTCAATAATTAATTTATAAATTGATAGAACGAAAGACGCAAAAACAATGTGATTTGTTGTTATTATTGAGGTCATCAATTTATCACTTTTTTTTTATCAATTATTTAAACAAGTAGCGGTATAAAAAAATAAGTAGTTAAGTTAATTAGACTTTAATTTTAATCCGAAAAATAAGTATTTAAAACATAAATAATCCCATAATTTGAAAAATATTTGTCGTCATCATTTGTAAATCTCAGTCTTTAATAATAAATCATCATTATTCTTATTATTATGATTATTATTAATCGATAATTAACTCTAAAGAAAATAATTAAGATTTAAAAAAAAACACACTTCACTATGATATCATTTCATTCCATGTATTTGATGATTCGTTACTAGATGAAGACACTGAAATATGTTGGGTAAAGAGAATTTCTCATTTTTCAGAGACAAGAAAAATCATCTCGTTTTACCTGACGGCTTAGGCACCTTGTCTTTCGGTCCCCATACTCTTACTGTACAATCATCACTTACTGATACTAACATTTGTGGATGAACTGGATTCCATGCAACACAATTCACTGTTCTTGTATGTCCACTTAGTACAGCTATTGGTTGTTCGTTACGTATATGCCAGATGTAGACCTAGAAGAAAAAAATTGGCGATATTCGATTTCTATAAAAGAATTTGTTTAAATACTTGATTGTCTTCACTGCCACTAGCAATGAAATCTTGATTAGCTCCACCAAACGTTGAGTGTATTGTAAAATGACCCTGAGTAACGCCTTGATAACGACGGATTAAGCATTTATCATTTAAGTCCCACAAATGAACACCTTGTGTGGCCACATTTAATAATGCCAAACGATCACTTTTATCAACTGTGAACGACATTATTGCATGATCCTCTTGTAAGCTAAACAAAATACTTAATTTTTTTGGGGGTTTCAATAGAGAATTAAATTATTTACATGGGATGATCGGAGAGTTCTTCAAACACATATCCACGTATACGATGGTGTGTATCGGATGCAATTACAGTTTTACCATCTTTACGACACCATAAACCATTAACGCGTACACCCTCCCACGAATCGGACACATTACCTTCCATATCGCATTGATAGAAATGGCCACGAATACCACCAACCTATCGAGAAATGGTTTTGATTTTGTTTTGTTTTTTTTTGCAAATTATTAATAGAAAACTTACAACAAATTTATTGCCATCTTTATGCCAGGCACAACACGCCAATGCATCTTCTGGTGATTGTGAAACTTTTAAAAATTTCTCATTATCAATATTCCACAACCATATTTCTGGACTCTCTTCAGGTCCACAAGCAATTAAATGTATTGAATCTGGATTCCATGATATATATGATGCACCATAATTATGACCTTCTAAGAATTTATTTAATTTTAATGTACATGTTTGCGGATCAACGTCCCATATAATAACATTTGTATCTTTTGAACCGGTTGCCAATTTCGTACCATCCGGTGAGAATTGACAGAACCATACTTCATCACAATGATCATTTAATGTTTGTATTGTATGCATTGGAAATGAATCTTTATCACAACAATGATCAATTAATAATGTTGTATTTGTTATATCGATTAATTGTTTTGTATTATGATGGCTACAATGTAACACTTGTAATTCTAATGCTTGATTTAATAATGTTATTAGACGATTTGGTGGTAACATAATGCTAGGTGGTAGATATGATTGTAATTTGTCCATTAATATAGTACGGGATTTTGTACCTTTGCCGCCCCTAAAAAAACAAACAACAAAACACAAAATTGACCATTATAAAGAACATTATTGGGCTATTAGAAATAAATATATGAAATAATCGTATAAAATGGGTGTTTGACAGAACAATATTTATTCGAAAAGGTAAAGTTGTGCCTTCTAAAATCAGTATTTTGCAAAAGAAATTCAACTTCCTCCAATCGAATAAGGCACAAAGTAAAGTACAGCTGGTAGAAACTTCTGATTCTCATAATTTAAGGTAGAAGAGACCACCTGATAGTCTTTAAAGCTGAAATTGTTAATTTATATCTATAAATCGATATTGGATTCGATTACAATACCACTAGGAAAAATTCTGACTTATAATTATCCGGAAAAAGTAATGAGTTTTGGAGAAAATCTGGGAAAAATTCCTTTTTGAGGGGTTTGAATATCACCCATTCTCGAAAGGATTAATCAAAATTGTCAGTGCAATAATGAGGATCCCGTCAAATTTTGTAGAAACTAAAGTAAATGAATCCCAGCACGATTTGCAGTTCGATTACGATATTATTAGGAAAAATTTTGATGAATGGCTTATTCAGAAAAAGTGACTAGATTTCTAGAAAATCGGAAAAACTGTATGAAATTCATAATCACAATACAGGTTGATGTTTTGAATAAGTGGACGTATCTATTTTGAAAACTTATACCAATTCTGAGAAAAATTAAAGACAATGTGTGCTAAGTCGTCATTTTTTCCTAGAAAATTGATTTCTAAAATTTGTTGGAACTGTTTATCTTTAATGGCAGTCTTTTTGAATTTTCTGGAATACAGATGCAAGACTTCTTAAATGAATTTGTTTAGTTTTATTCAATTTATGTATGGTATGTCTATCGATTTAGTAGAACTGTCATTTGATCTATTACGGCTGTAAATCATAAATACAAGTGCCTTCAAAATGGTCCTTCAATATCTAGTAGTTGCTAATAAATAAAAAGATGGCAATTAGGTCATAAATTCCAAACTGAACCGACAAATCCAACATTGAGGGACCATTGTGAAGACACTTGAATTTATGATTTACAGCCGTTACACTGGATACACTATATATAATTTCGAGATATTAGAACTAGTGATGGGCACAATCGAACGAAAGAAACAATCGAGAGCTCTTAACAATCGAATGATTTTTTACAATCGAATAGTTTTACAATCGACGAACTATAACATCTCATCTTTCGATGTTTAGTCTAGTAGTCTAGCTTTCTGAAAGGCCATCTCTGATGCAGTGTTTGTAGAGATATTTGCTATGGTATGATTTATTCTTTTTCTCTCTGTCTGTCTGGTTATTTTGGAATTTTGATTTCAATATATAACTAATTTTGTATTATTTTCTGGGAATACGATTGTCTGTTGTCTAACAAACGCAAAAACGCTAGCCGATGGATATTTTGATAATAAAGGAAAATTCAGAAACTTCTTAGCAGGATCCTTGAATTACAGTAAAATTTGGATAGAAATAATCTAGCCAAATGTCTCTTTTCCCGTTACATACTTTGCCCTTATTCAAGAATTATTTCCTATTCATTTAATTGTAAGAATAGTTATTATACAGTTGATATTCAATTGGTCAAGGGCCATTTATGGACATTTAAAAAATCTTAACGTCTATATATTCAACAATGAAAATGTGACAACTGCTTTAGGGCTAATAAATTTCGATTGGTTTTGAAAAAAAGCTAGGTGCTAATAGGGTAAAAAAATGAACAATAAATATACACTACTTCTATTAAAAGAAATACATCTTTGTAGTTATTCTTTAGAAATGAAGTAAGGATTCTAAATTCAGTAAATTCTATAACTATTGTTGACCCTATCATAAAACCAAATTTATTAGCCATTTCCGTTATTTATAAAAAATAGTAATTTGTCGTAATATAATTCTTTGCTTCTTTTATTAATTAATTAGGTAGATTTGACATATTTTTTTTAATATTTAAAAAAAAATAGGTTTACATTCTCATATTATTAAGATTTTAATTTTTTATGACCAATTATATTCGTAATTCATAATTATATTAGTAAAATTCATATTATTAATTAACAGAGAAATCATTCGATTAAATTCGATTGTTTCGAAAAGTAGTCAACAATCGATTGTTTCGAAAAGTAGTCAACAATCGATTGTTTCGATTACTTTCATTCGATTGCGCCCATGACTAATTAGAACCCTCCTAAAAATAGTTTTCTCGATTTTCTCGGATAATCGAATTCAACACAGATCACAGATCAACACAAACAGCATTAAAAATCTCCATTATTCCATCTTTGAATTATTAAAAAATACTGAGCGGTTTTGGAAATAATTTGAGAAAAACTTCTTTTACTTCAACCCTTATTTTCCCTCTTACACATAGATATAGAGTACTTTATTAGTTTCTTATATGCATATGTCAAAAATTATGAAAACTAGGTAGTTGTTCCTACAAGTTGGCCCGCTGCCCTTTTTGTACAATTTTGCTTCTTGAGGGCATTTTCTTAATACAGAGGGGTTGATGTTGTATAGTATACTAGATTTTTTAACAAAAAAGTACAATATTGTAAAGTGCAAGAGAGACGTAACTACTCCCTCATAAAATTGATTCCAAATACACGTTTTGTATTATGTTTCCACTTCTGTTCAATAGAGTCTTATCATTAAAGTGAGAGAACACAATCCACATGGTTGGGTCGCAAATGGGATACTTTTAAAAGCAAACCAGTGGTTCTCAAACCAGTGGTTATTTTTTGACTACCTTCTTGGAACTTAGTAGAAATCTCGTATTACAGAAGATTTCAAATAATTAATAAGTAATAATTAAAATTTTCTAAATACTTACAAAATTATTTTTCACACTGTTATTTTTTGAAAAATGTTTATTTTTTATTGTTTGGGACCTCTGACATAGGCCGTAACTATTTTGCAAAGGGTGTGACAACTAATAAAGTTGACCATCTCACTATCTCAACATTGTAATGTGAAAAAAAAAGAGAAAGAAACTAGAGGGGTTGGGTGAAATCCCTATAAGGTTCCTTCAATGTGTACAAAAGAATCGACAATAGTTTTATGGCTTTGTACTATTTTTTTTTAAATTCTAGTATACTTGGGCCATTTTGCAATTGCCAACCTACCCATTAAGGGGGCGGACCATAAATTATGTGAGGTGTTTATGGTGGGGAGGGGTCGAGTCGAATTTCACACAATCTTACGTAGGGAGGGGTCTCGGCAAATATTACGTAATTTTTTCCCTCGCAAGAAACAGTGTAAAATTGCGAGAAAATTCGATTAAATTAAAGTAAAACATGTTTCTTGACTAAAAAATGGTAAAATCTTACACAATAATATTTATCGTCGTTATCCAAACGCCGCAAAGCAGCACACAGTAGCTTTTCGATTGTTTAGGCGCCGTAGGGCGGCCAAACACGCGACTCGTCGAACGTTGTAGCGAACGAGCCGAGTAACAGCGACGCACGCAAAGGGTTAATTTAAGCACTTAAGTATTTTACAACTAAGCAATCTTAAATTCTAGTCCTAAATAGAAATTTTGAAAAATCTCACGTGAGATAGGGGGGAGGGGCGAACCAAACCTCAATATCTCACCAATAGTAGGAGGGGTCAGAAAATCGTCATTAGGACGCCCCCTAAGCAGTAAAAGTTCTTGAGCACCAGAATTCTTGTGGTTTATCGTTCTCGACCCACTTCAGTACGCTAAACATTTTTCTAGTTTACCGAATCCCCTTTCCTTTCAACAAAGATTAATACAGAACCCGTTCTCAAAACTAACATCAGTAATTCTGTTTTGAATACATTTGATTCCCAGTAAGCGAATTTTTTAAATTAAAATCATGGAAAGCTTCTAACAACTATTTAAATCTGTTTATCCTTAATATTTGTACTTTTTTTAGATCAGAAAACTAAAAATTGTTCTCAAAAACATAGTTGGGAGTATACAGGGTTGGCAGAAGCAATATGCACATTAAAACAAAAAACGCCTCTTTATCTTCTCCTATCTAAAGTGTAACTTTGGTTGAGTGTAATTAGAGGGATTTAGGCATTGGTTCGATTGTTTTACTTGAAAATAATGATTCGAAATGTGCCTAGTCTCTGATTAAACGCTTTCTAGCTTCTCAAATGCCTAGTTCCGATTCCCAACCCGGTATATTTACCAATTAGTACGTTCATGCAACTCTTCAGTACTCGAACACATCATAAAACTAGACAATTGATGTACTCTAGCTGTATTATGTTGTAATGGTGTTAATTCATTACGTAGCACATGTAAAGCATCCAATACACGACCATCTTCTAAATATTCTAGATATTTCTGTTCTAATAACAAAAACTTCATCTCCTACAACCATGATTATTGTTAGTTAACTTTGTATTAGGCAATTAATGGCAAATTACCACTAAACTATTTGATGGTCCAATCAATGGTCGTAACTCTTGCAAATCATGATCAGCCTTTGTCCAATCACCATCCATGACATGATGACGGAATTTACCAGCAGCTGGATGATCCAGACGACAACCGGATTCGGCCATCAAAATCTCAGCAGATCGTCTACAACAAAACAATTGAATTAATCCTATTATAACCTAACAAACGATGACTTGACACAAATCACTTACATTAGACCTTCATTCTTCAAATATTGCCCAATTAAACGCACAATATCCTGATTGGTTTGTGATAAAGCAACAGTTTGTATATTATTATCATGGCCATTCTCGGTGTCTGTACCATTTGGGGCTGCATCACTCGGTGCCCCATTCACTACACAACCATTACTTGATTGCATTTGTTCGTTGTTACTACTGTTGTTATTGTTGTTATTATTACTATTTGTGTTATTGTTGTTATTATTAGGATTGTGACTGTCTGAGATTCGGGTGCGTTTACGAGGCGGTTCACCGTCCCCGGATGTATCACTGCTAGAGGCCAGAATTATTTTTGTTTTTCTTTATTTGTCAATCGTAAATCGTTCGTGTTTTTGTCAATTTTTGTAAATGAAACAAAAAACAAAAACCACACTCCAAACAATCGATTACACATCAAATCAATCACGGACTACTATGATTGTTTCTATTTAATGACAGATTGGTGTTTGTCCAAAAAAAATCTAGTTACGTCATACGTAATTATCGTTATATTTATGTAGATCAGCTATAGACATGACGACTGTATTTTAGAATTTTGTCGATGCGTCAATAAAAACCTACGATAATTGCTTGTTATTATCAAAAATTCCAAAAAAAAAACAAAAAAACAACAGAAAAAAAACAGTTGAATATCTATTTATACAATCGCAATGTCAATGGCCATTCATGGTTTTTTCCTGTTGTTTTTTTGCTAGTATTCCAACAAATCGAATTTAACACATACACCTTAATTAACACTTTTCGATTAATTTGTATTAGAATTCCGTTAATTGTAATTAATAAATGATGATAAATAATTTGATCGAAAAGATGGCTGTGGTTGTCTGTATGCGTATTTATATGTGTGTATGTGTACAAAGAACAGCTGGTAATTTTAAACAGTTGACCTCGACCAGAGTTAACTTGATTGAGACACGGGTTGATATGCACAAAGCGAAAAAAAATAATCCGCAGAATACGACTGCGCATTTATTGCAAACGAGAAATAGTTGCGCATCAAACCCGATATGGGCAAATGCGCAATCTTTGTTTATATTCTCCAACATGTGCTTACGAAATTGACCACAATAAAAAAATGTTGGCAACAATTTCCACTAAATCGCCATTCTGGTTATAATGTTGGCAAGAAGTTATGCAACCCAAAATACATAAGGCGCTATTTTCAAATAAATACAATATTTCTTATAATAAATATATAATAGGATACAGTATTAAAAAACAATAAGTATACATAATTAGATCGGATTTTGTTGGATTTTAAATTAACTTTTCAATTGCGAAACCAAAATACCGATAAGTATAGCTGCGATAACAAGACCAATTAATACTAAAACCAATAATCTTCTCCTGTATTTGTTTTGATAACGGGCTGCTGTTACTAACTGTTCGGTAGCTTCTTCTACATTACCAGCCGTATGATCGATGCTATTCTCGATAGTATCTAAAAATTGCACCTTTTAAACCGCATATTAGATAGCGTTTTATTGTATTCACCGATAGCTTCGCCTTGGGCATGCACCAGAGAACCTAATTCCCTCATAATTTCATTAACATCCAATATATCGGATTCGATTTGTTTGATTCTAGCCTCCCGCTCCAACAACATATCCTGTTCGAACGCCATCTCACGCACCTGAGCTTGCTGTTGTTGCTTCTGGACCAAATCATCATCATCATCATCCAATTGTTCGCTTTCTATATTCACAGTAACAAGGAGATGTGATTTCTGTTTAGTTGCTAGGTCCTACAACAAAATTTCAATACTCATTTCACAAATTTCTACCATGCGCGGATCTAGACTGGGGCCTCAAGTTCAGTGATAGATCCGCCCCCGGTTGCCGCATTTATACTTTTTGCAGGGCATAATATCGACTGATGGCCTCCTTGAAATTCTCTTCCAACTTCTCGACTTGTAATTGTTGCTGTTTGTCACCTTTCGTGACTAATTGTTTCAATTTGTGGATATCTTTGCTTGATACCGCAGCAATCTGATTCGTACTCAATTGTGTTACGTGGCTACAAATGATAATAATTAGAATTTGTATTGTCGCAAATTGTACGATTTACATTGTGTTTCTCAAACCTTGATTGTCGCGTTTCGTTCCTATTGTCTTCAATGCATTATCTAATGTTTTCAAGCTCGAATTGATCGTGTAGATATTGGTAACAACATTATCGCATAAATTATTGAATTCAGGTGATTGTTTACCGATAAAACCGACTTCTGTGGATGATGTGGCACCATAATTGTACGGTGGACGATTCATTTTCACGACAATTTACGTTTAATATTGATACAAAAAAGTGAGGTTAGGTTGGTTTATCAATCTTTTAAAAACACAACTTTACTGCAATTTCAACAATAACAATTAGAAATGCAATGAAAACAAAACATTATCAATATATAATGGAATTTTTATTTATTGTTAATTAGCTATTATTACATTGTCAACAGATGAGTCACCACAGATAACGCAACGTAGACATTTGCGTTACGCAATGGGCGGACATGCGGAATTCTCAGCAGATGCACAGGAAGTTTCACCAGAGGACCGATTGTACAATCGTCTAATTCCGCCCGTCATTATTTTTCGGTACAATAATAGGTTTATTATTATTGTAATTATCATAGGGTTGGTCCGGAATCTCCCAAATGCAATTAGTCAATTCTTAAAGGTCCCTCAAAGTTAGCACGGATCGGATCCGCGGTCATTAATTTGAAGAGAAATGGCGGATTTTGTGACTTATACAGGGATCCGTGATTTCTGGCTAATTTGGTTCTAATAAATTATAGAAATTTACAAAAACCGCCTCTAATACTTATTATTTCTAGGGGCGCTGCGGATAAAAGGAGTGCCTTAGGTTTCCGCCTTCCTCTCTTTGATGGACATCCTGAAGACCGCCGGTTATTCTTGAGGATCTGACAATTTCCGCCGAATTGGAACGGATAGACAAACCCTCTATTAGTGTATTAATTGTTTATTAAGAGAATTAAATTAGAAGACGCTTTAGTACTGTGAGAACTGGACAAACTATAAAACGTAATACAAAAGCAAAATTATTAAATTCAAAAAAGTAAAAAGTCCACCATTTAAAGTCCTTGACTATCATTCGGAGATCGAACATCATCAATCTTCAAGATCATTTTAACCAATTGTGTTGCCAACAATAATTGTTGCCGTTTCGATTTCAACGATTCAATAACATGTTGTTCCCTCATATTAATATTACCAGTATCCATACAATCAATACCTAAAGCTGGATCTTTACTGGCTACCTGTTTCGCTTTAATTTCACCTAATACATGTATCGCTGATAATACGGATCGTTGATGAGATTTGTTGAGCGGCCAAAATATGTGACTATCAAAACAAAAAAATTTTCGTCATTTACAATCATAATTCGCTAATTTCAACGTGTTTTCTAACGGGAATCGGGATATTTCTAGAATTTTCTACACAGATGATCGTAAATGTCATTTGAACATAACCTCACCTTTAGGGCGTCAATTCCAACTAATCGTCTTTGGTTCTCTTGGTCGCGTAAGATGATAAAAGGACGGCCGAATTCATCGAAGGCTATGCTTCCAGGGAACGCAGCCATTGTTGGTAATTAATTTTATTTAATTAATTAATGGATGATTGTAGATTTATTCTAGCAAAAATATTCTAACACAATTGTCAAAGACCGGCACAAAACAATTGCACTGCGCATGTGTCAGATAGTGGAATTTGATTGGTCAATAAAATACAGGTGCCTTCATTACCATATACAGTGTAGGCATATAAAATGGGTCCATAGGAAAAAGTTCTTACCGACATCTAACAATGATCAACGAAAAATAATATCAGGACTAATGTATGAGGTGTCTTTAAGAGTCTATTCAAAAATATAGATTCAAAGGAGTAAAATATATAGGCAAAGACAGGAAAATAGGAAAGAGCTCTAGAGTTAACGAAAACAACAATCAAAATATACGTTTTTGGAATAAATCATCAAGATTTTATTCTAATTTAGAAATAAGTACATATTTATCGAATAACTATACTAGTTCTGCAGGTCTTCCTGGCTTCTTGGTGTATTTTGGGTTTATTTCTTTTGAAGTAGCTCTCTCAATTTGCGTCTCAAAATCTTCCCACTCGGACTCTTTGGAATTTCGTCAACAAATCTAACGCCACCCGTTAGGTGCTTCTGTTGAGATACATTTTCTACAATTTACCAAAAATTAACTTTTGTTTTTGATGATTAAACGATTCACTTACTAGCAACGTATCGAATAAGTTCAAGTTCTGAAACATTACATCCTGGTTGTCGCACAACAAACGCCAACGGTGCTTCAACTAACCGTTCATGAGGAATCCCAATAACACCGGCCTCCTTTACACCTGGATGACTGCATAAAACACCCTCCAATTCAGCTGGTGCTATTTGGAACGATCTACATTTGATCATTTCCTTTAAACGATCGACAATAAAAATAAATCCATCTTTATCGTAATAACCAAGATCGCCAGTCTTCAACCAACCGTCATTGTCAAAAGTTGCCTTAGTGTGTTCCGGATCGTTATAATAGCCCTTCATGTTGGCCCGACTTTTAACTCTTAATTCACCATCTTCATTTGCACCAACAATATTACCGGTCTCCACATCGCAAATCTTCAATTTTACCCACGACAATAATTTACCCACACTACCGGGCTTAGAATCGCCTTTTGAAACCATTGTAATGAATCCGGATGTTTCCGTTAAGCCGTACGTTTGTCTTACAGAAACGATATTTAGTCGTGTTTTAAGATTCCTTTCGATTTCTTTCTTTAAAGGAGCACCACCGCAAACAATATATTTCAATGAGGAAGTATCGTAATTGTAAAGAAGTTGTGTTTTGGCTAGAAACATTGCAATTGATGGCACCATAAATAGACTTTCTATACGGTAAGTTTCGATGTATTGCAAAAATTCTTCAGACTTGAATTTATCGATGATTATCATTCGACAACCAGCTACCAGCGAACCGTACGTAACCATTTCACCTGCTACATGGAAAAATGGTAAATACACAAGTTGCGAACTGTCCGGATTTATACCCAATAGATTAGGGTCTCTGGAAATTGATATTAGATAAAAAGCTAATTTGGCAAACACTGAGCATTTACATTGAATATTCAGCGGTAGTATGGATACCCCAATGTTTGATTTCGACAAGTTTTGACAAGCCTGTTGTACCAGATGATGGCATAAGCATTGCCACTTCATCCATTCCTACATCAACTGGCGCAAAACTATCAATCTGGCTCTGGTGCACCTCCGATATAAATTGATCGTAGCTAAGAGTCGCAGCATCGACATTATCAAAACAGATAATAGAGTACCCGAAATTTTCTTTCAACGCTACAATATTTTCTAGAATTGTCGTCGAACAACACACCAATTTCGGTGTGGCTATTTTGAAAAAGTGCCGTAACTCATCTAAAAATTACCCAATAATATAAACGATAATAAAAATTTGAGAAACCCGATTACTGATTTTGTAGTCCGGATTGAGACACAGATTCTTTGCCCCCAATAATAGGACACTAATCGATGCCAGGATAGATCTCGAAGAATTGTCCGAAATAATTGCGACCAAATCACCTCTTTCGATGCCCAGTTTTTCTAAATTAACAGCAAAACGTGCAATTTTATCCAAAGCCTCTTGTTGCTTCCAAATTGATCCACTACACGCCTCGATCTGTTTGTTCGAGCATATTAAATATTGTTAAAGAAATTCTGGAGTTGTACTTACCATTTCGAATTTGGTGTGTTGTAGATTTTTCAATTTTCGAAATAGAATTGTACTTATTGGTAGTTCGGGTAATTTGGGCACAATTTCGATACCATCAAGGATAAAATTGGGTGAAGTCATGCTGGCCGATGTTTCTGTGGCACGTTTGTTGTGTATCTATCAACTTATGGTCAACGGACTTCTATTTAATTGTTTACTTAATAATTGCTTTAAAACAATTAACCATAATTAACACATGTGTTGCATGATTTTCGCTTATCACAACACAATAAAGCTTTAGAGAAATATAAACATGTTTGTTTTTTTAATTTTTTGATAAAGCAGTCTACGGTCCCCAACTTTTTGTGAACCGTATGCGCTTGCCTTAAACATGAGCGTTCCTTAGAATAAGTGATTGTAATTGTAGACATTTTCAGTTTGCACTCTAGATTTTGTTTCCAAAGTCGCCCTTTAGCAGAGAAAATTTTTGGTCCAAAAACTGGTAGATAGTGCTTCTGTTCAGACGATAGGCGATGACTTAAGCCAATCGTGAAGGATGGATTTTTTTTTCATTAAGAATCTTAACCAATCCGAGGACTTATTGTTGGGAACCACAGGTTTGAGGTCGATCGTGTCGACACTAAATTGCAGAAAATTTACGCTGGATTTTTTCTATTTATTTACGACCTTATTTATTTAATTATAAAACATGAATTTGCACTAAAGACAAGTAGGTACGTAAAAAAATTTAAATAAATGGAAACAAAGTTGTGGCGATTCGATAGTTTGTCTTTATTGTGAAAAGATCTTTCTTCCATGATTGCAAAGGTCTCTCATACGTCCTATTGTTTTTTAAGTTTGATAAAGATTCCAGACTTTTGTAAGAACTGAAGAAGCACGAATAGTCTATAAAGGCAACACTTACCTCGTACAAAATCGATTATCAACAAAATCTTTAGAGCATCCTCCACCTGTACCATCGCAATGGTCCTCTTACAGTTTTTTTGTTTTTTAATGCGCACATATTATTTGTCTCAAAAGTCTCAATTATAGTGTGTTTCAGCCCAGGCGCCCTCTTTCATAACTCCTTCAAATATTAAAATATTCGAATGGAACCTTCAAAAACGTAAACTGGATCATCTAAGGAGTAGTTTGAATAAGAAAAAAATATATACTAGGCCACTCTGTAAATTTGGAAAATTGACATCAACTTTTTAAAATTTATAATAAAGGGACTCAAAAAAAACATATCAACAGAATGCAGTGAGAAGACTGTATTTTCTCTGCAGTGGCGGGGCACGGGCAGGCAAGGGGGCTTATAATGGCCGGGGCGCCACTCAAAGAATCCTAACTTTAGTCTGTGTTCCTGATTACCTTGGAACATATTGTATTTTGTTTAAGTATATATTTTATAAATCGATACTACATCTATACTATATGTGTTACGCCACTGATTTGGTCAAAAATTAATAAAAGAGAAATTTCCTTTAGAGAAACTACCTCTCTACGCACAATTCAGTGAAAAAAGACGATACTAATATCATGTAAATTTCCCATCTCTCAATCAGTGACGTAGCGAACATAACTGGGGCCCGGGGCGCTAGATTTTATTGGCGCCCCAATGTTACAATCACTACTAATTTGAAATACCCTTCAAATTTGTTTTGGAGAGTATTTAGCGCCACACATAAAGAATTATGGTAGACCTTTTTGCACCCCCCTCGCTACGCCACTGCTATCAATTTGATATTGTAATTGAGAACTCGTTTGGGACATCTGGTGTATTCGAATGAGATGTCAGTACAATCGACAATTCTATCTGTAGTAAGAGTAATTATTCTTATGTAATTAACAACAGATAGAATTTCTAAAGTTGTTTCCTTGAGTATAGGTACTATTTATAAATACTATTGACCTTGAAATTGTTTTTAAATAAAATCTTGTAAACATAACATTCCCATTGCAAGTATAGTAAACAATTCGGATGTCGGTTTTTTTCATCAATCAATAGGTTATTGATCCCAGAAAAGTTCTAATTTTTTTTCAACAGTAAATTAGTTACTTTTGAAAGAGAAAACATTATTTTTATATGAAATTCATTCGCAATATTCATTGTAGGTAATTGTTTTCTTAATATTATGTAATTTTCGAAACTTTATATGACATTTTGGCATTTTCAAAATAGCTAGAACGAAAATCGTGTCGGTCAATTGAAGAATAGACATTGTAGTCTAATTTCTTCAGGTACTTTTCTATTTCAGTTCATAAACAAACGAGATATTTGAGGTAGCAACACTTAGAAAAAACACCCGGTATATATTTATAATTAATATAATAATAAAAAAATAAAACAAAGGTCGTTAGTATTGAAAAAAAATCTTGTACTTTACACGGTGGATAGTGATTGTTTCAGTTTCCCACCTTGTAAAGAAAATAACAATTTTTTAAAACTCAAACTACTCCTAAGGTGATTGAGTTTACCTTCTTGAAGGTTGCATTCGAATATTTTGATAATTGAAGAAGTTATAAATGATATCCTGCACCTATATCGATGAATTGCACTAAGGGTGAATTTGCTTTGCCCAAAGCTGATTTGCTCATATTTTCAAAAGTGCCAAGTTTTTATGAAAAATTTGCCAACACAAAGTTTGAGGCCACCATATCGTCTAAACAAAGCAACAATTATTGTACCTATTTTCTTTGTAAATAATTATCCTGATAGCAAGTTTCAATAATAGTTCTATTATCATATTTTTAAAATAACAACTTTACTGATAAAAACAAACTAGTCTATTATTCGTACTTGTGAATTCAGCTGAATTTAAAAATGAAATACTTAGTGAATTTTCTATTACTTTTATTAACAATTAATATATCAACAGCTTTTGATTTTCGTCCAAACGAGAGAAAAATTATAGAATTTTTTCAACAGGAACCATTCGAATCTTTTCGAAGCAAATATCCGATTTGTGTTAATGATTTAATAACATTATTCGTAGATGCAATAAAATCTGAACTTTGGGCTTTACAAGGTAAGTAATTACTAGTAATTATCGATTAATTAGCGATAATAATAATAATAATTAGTGTTGGATGCGTCGGGTAAATTTCAATCCGGTTATCTGTATGGTACTATCTTCATGCTTGGTAATTATGATGAATGCTTAAATGCTTATAAAAATACCAGTAATCACTTAATAAAAGGACAATACTGTACTTTACTACTATCTCCAAATGACAATAACAATCTTATACAGAATATAATAAATATAAATAAGGTAGGTACCTATAATTATTATTAAAAATTATTTAATAATGTATATTAATGTAAAACTTAATTTGTTTATAGTTGATGGATTTTCTTAAAATACAGACAACTGAGGAATTATATGGAGTATTAAGTACTTATAAATTTAATTATGGGCTTTGTGTACCACATTCTTGTACACCTGAGAGCTTAAATGATTTATGGAAGTCCATTGGGGCGCATTTTAACACAAATGCGGTAGAAGTCGAAGCATATGATGTCCTGTGTGATTATCAGGGCAAACCAATTCTGCCATTTCGCGTTGATTTTTGGATATTGTAAGATGTTTTATTTCTTCTAATTAGAGTAGACCTTACACTACTAATCACTAGTAATCACGTATATACAGTTGTGGCATTTAATTTAAGCTTAAAGAGACTAGAATAAATTCGTTCAGGGTGCAAGCAGGTACTTCTAGGAAGCACTAAGTAATCTTTGTCGTAATCATAAAGGCCTTTTATTACAGTGTATATGACAGAGAAAGAGATAAAAGAATTCATGCCCAACACAAAGATTTCATTGATTTGTCTCTTTACTATCAGGAACACTATTTGGCGCACCAATATTTTAAAATAAGGAAAAATTGGCAGCCACCCCCTGTATTTTAGCATCACTTGTGCTGTTTTATCATTAATTTTGTTCCTTATCAATGTTCTTGTAGCTAATTATTGCGATTAGCTATTTTTATAGCTTCCGTATCCTTAAGTCCACAGTTTCATAGAATAGTTAAAACACTTAAAACTATGAGCCACTTCGGCTTAATGCACAGCAATTTAGCCTGATCAACAATATCGTCTACGCAATATAAATCCGACTACCGATTTCTTTTGAAGTTCCAGCCTCCCCCACAACGTCGGTTGAGTAGAGAGCTTCCTAAAGCTTTACTGTATGTCTAGAGCAATGCCAGAGCCACTGGTTCACCCAATCTACTTCCCTTACTCCATACGAAGTTTTAATTTCTGCTCCTACGAATTTTACCGTGGTCCTCCCACCACAAAGCCGGTAGGTGTCCTGTAGTCCTTAATAGACCGTCTAAAACTGAGAACATAGTGAAGCTGAGGGCAAAGCAGCGAATTCAAGAGCTATTTTTAAAGTTTGCACAAAGCGGGGATGCTATAAAAACAGATTTTGAACTTGTGCTTTGCTTTCAGCTTCACCAGTTCTTGCCCAAAAGCTAGTTGTATCCCACTCTTACAGAGAACTTTCAGATTACAAAACGAATTTGGTAGTGTAACGGTCATTTTAATGGCGTATTCTAGTCTAGAGGCGAGACTTTTGAGCATTCTTCGCTAGACTAGAACACCACTTTGAAGTCTACTTATGTATATTAATTCTTAAAATTTTCAGTCTATTTTTCATAATCATTCTAATTATGGTCTTCTTAAGCACCATTTACGATTTATTTACACGTAATAACTGTAAGTATGTTTGTCGTTAATTTTATACAAAACAATTGTAGAACACTATTAGCATGTCTAGTTTCTTTTTTTCTTCAACTTTCAGCCTACCAGAACAGGTATTTCCTTGTATTTTCAATTCGTACAAATATGAAAAAGATACTATCAACCAAATCAGATGAGAATTGTTTGAGTTGTTTGGCAGGCATTAAAACAATTTGTATGCTTTCGGTATTATTAGGACATCGATTTTTGACTAATGCCTTCTCGCCAAGTACCAATGGAGTTCATATAATTGAAGTATGCTAAAATTTGTACTTTATTAAGAAAACAACAAAATATAAAACCAATTTATTTTAGTGGTCGACAAGTACACAAATGCTTCCGATAATTTTAGCTCAATTAGCCGTTGATGGATTTCTAACAATTAGCGGCATACTATTGATTTACACTAAATTAAATTACAGTAAAACTAAGAAAATCACAATCGCTAATTTGTTTGTTTATAGGTTAATCCGGTAATTGTATACATTTTTTTTATTGTTATTATTTTCTATGACTCTATAATTGTTGCATATTTTTTTAGATTACTTCCACCGTTATTTGCAACAATTTGTTTTCATATTGCCGTTCTAAAACACTTGGGTCAAGGTCCATTTTGGCGTGCAATCATGCAAAAGGCTGCAAACGTTTGTTATCACACTTGGTGGATGACATTGTTACAATTGTCGAATTTCTTAAATATCACCGATCAATGTTTAGAACAATCTTGGTATCTATCGGTCGATTCACAATTATATTTCTTATCGCCCATCATACTATTTAATATCGACAAATATCCAAAGGGCACATTTTTCGGTATAACTTTCGCACTATTATCATCTATGACTTATGCGTTTACTATGACGATGAAGTACAATCTTGGTAGCTCGCTACGTAAGTAAGTATGACTTAAAACGATTGATTTTTCAGGGGCGATTCTACACTTGTTTCATTCCACCCGATTACCCGATATTTGTTGGAGTGTCAGGCGGAATAAAGCAGTTGTAGAAGTGACTTAGTCGAAGGTGACGCCTTCGGCAGTTAACATAAACCCTCGGAACTAAGAGGTCCCCTGGCTGCTAAAAAATCCGCCCCTTCTTAGATTGTTTTAAACCTGTGCTGCTTAAAAATAAATTAGAGCTTCTCTGGGATCAATAACCTATTCATTGATGAAAAAAGCTTACGTCAAAATTAAATATTGGAAAAAAATCACCTGCAATGAATATCGTGAATGAATAAAAATTAAAGACTGTATTCCAGATCAAAGACGTAATAATTCATCGTGCAGAATGGTGGAGGCGCCAGGCGAAACGCACTTGCCCATATTTTTTTTTCCAGGAGAAAAAAAGAATGTAGTATCAAATTCATTTGCAATATTGATTGCAGTTTTCCTTATATTGAGTCATTTTCGACAATTTATATGATGTTTTGGCATTTCCAAAACAGCTAGAAAGAAAATCGTATCGGTCAATTGAAGTCTAGACATTGTAATCTAATTTCTTTAGATACTTTTGAGATATTTGAGCTGGAACACTTAGCTGGGACAACCTATATATGCTTTATTATTTTAAACTTTTCTGTTACTTTGTTACTGTTGACTGCGAAACGCCCGGACCGTTTTACATCACCAGTCCGTCCCTAAAGCCTACATTTGTAACCTAATGAAGATGTGAATTTTTAGCTTAAGTTTGGACTATTTGAATACTTTGTATTATCCAACGTTTGTACGTATGCCGCCGTGGTTAGTTGGTATCATCACCGGTTACTTTATTAACAATTGCAGAAAGTATAATTTTCGTCTTTCTAAAGTAAATATTTACGTTTTTTTTAATTATCATTTTACTGTTATTAAACATTTTATTTACAGTCAAAGAATCTCATTTTATGGTCCATATTTACGTGTTTATTTTTCGGTATTATCTTCTATCAACTGAGTTTTCTTAAACATTCAACGACAACATTGCATTCGGCGATTTTCAATGGTTTCGGTAGACACATTTGGTCAATAACGATCAGTTGGATTGTATTCGCCTGTGCCACAAGCCATGGAGGTAAGAAAAAATTTGGCAATTTTTTTCAATATTATCGTCGATTATCTGTTAATTAGGTGTGGTCAATGAATTCCTCTCATTACCAATATTTAGGATCTTAGAACGACTATCGTACAGTATGTTTCTTGTTAATATAGGAGTTCTATACGTTTTGGGTGGTAATCTTAGAACATTTGGACATTTCACTACTTTAAACATTGTTAGTATCATTATAATTTTATTAGAATTATTACTATCTTTGATTTTTAGTATCACGACTTTTTTGGTGATATCATTTGTACGTTGATTTGTGCACTAGTTCTGTGTCTATGTTTTGAATCGCCATGTCTTGCACTACTTAAAATTTTTACAAAAAATCGAGGTACGACTCATTTTATTTACATGTACATTAGGGTGAGCCAAAGTGACTAACCTATCGAATTTATGGTCTCCAAAGGGCCTATATGTTGAAAAAAATTCTTCCATTGGGAAAAACTTTTAGCTCAATTTTAAAAGGTGTCGGTGGCCATTTGAAATTTCTCATTTAAATAACACGCAATAAAATTTTTGTGCATTAAAAATGCTATAACTTTTGAACCGTTTAAGATAAAAAATTTTCCAGGCACATTCTTGTAGGGCAATAAATTCTCTAAAAAATGCTATAGAGTTGATTTTTTTAACTCAAAAATTCAGATACTTACGGGTTATGAAAGTTGATAAAAAACAGATATGTTTAGTTTAAAGCTATTATGGAAATTTTCATTAAAAATGTTATAACTTTTGAACCGTTTCAGATAAGGATCTTATTCAGGCATATTCTTATGGGGAATTAAATTCTATAACAAAATACTTTAAAGTTGATTTTTTTAACTTAAAAATTCTTATACTTACGGGCTATGAAATTTGAAAAAAAACATATCTATTTTTCATCAACTTTCATGGCCCGTAACTAGATGAATTTTCGAGCTAAAAAATCAGATTTAAAACAGCTTTTTAAAGAATTTAATGCTCTACAAGAATATGCTTGGATAAAATTTTTATCTCAAACGGTTCAAAAGTTAAAGTATTTTTAAAGGACAAAATTTTTTTGCGTGTTATTTAAATAGGAAATTTCAAATGGCCACCTTCACCTCTTACAATTGAGCTAAAATTTTCCCAATGGGAGAACTTCTTTCAACATATTTTGGAGACCATAAATTTGATAGGTTAGTCATTTTCTACCCTAATCTACATCTTATAAGTTATTTTCAATTTTAGAATCAAGGAAGAGACAAAAAACCGTCGTATTTTATGATAAAAATGTAATGGATTGAGTAGTTAATAGTTGAAGAGAAATAAAGTGTTACCATTTTTTCGATTTATTTTAAAAAAGTCCATTAGCTTATTTATCACACAGGGTCTCCTAAAAAACTTTTGTCTATTTTGATAATCGCTACTCCAATCGATCCATGATTGTAGACGTAGCAGTTTTTATGTGTCTCCAGATCGATGAGGAATTGTTGGAGCTCATCTTTCACGTCGTCTGTGGAATTTGACCGTTCAAAAAACTTAAATGATCAATGAGAACCAAAAAGAGGGGCGAGCAGGGTGTAAGCATGCTCCACGACAAAGCTCGCCGACGTTATTTTAAAAGTTTGAGAGGAACATTATCACCTACCTACCGTTGGACATCGGACCTATCCTCAAGTTAGAACATTTGGCTGGAAGGCGATTCAAACGAGATGAAAGATGGATTTTAAGCTTTCTCAGAGGAATAACAGCGAACTGATATGAAATGTTACAGCGTCTATAAAAACGCATCCAACGGAATAAACCGTTTCTTGTATGTCCAAAAATTTTAAGAGTTCCCTCGTAAGCTGGACTAAATCTGAACTTAGTCGAATTTGGCACATTTTCTTTCAGAAGGAAAGTCTGAAGTTTTAGGCTTTTTCAGGTGTAGGCAAGGTTAGATGAAAATCTTAAGACTTGGTCAACCTGAGAATCGAAAAGAAATAATCTTAGATGATCAAAGCGAAATTGGGGAATCTTTGGCAAAAGCCAAGCTACCTTTCCAATATAGACAATCGTTTCGATATTTTTTCACTGATAAATATTCGAATTTCTATTCAATGATACAACTGGGGCAATTTTAAAAATATGCTATTATTATCAAAAAGTTGCAATTCGTTGATAAAATGAACAGGTAGACACATTTCAATGACGAAAAAAAGGAAAATATTGATAAACAGAACGGTGGAAAATGTACGAACAAAAAACGATTATTATAAAAGATAACGCCAATTTTTACAATGATAACATTGTAGGTTAATTGAAAACAAACATTCAAGGATTTTTGTAATGATAATACAAGCAAGTCGAATGCAATTATTTATTCCCCTCCCACAAAATTCTTTTGGCAGTTGGCAATTGGTCCGAACGCACGCTTTTTTGCCTTTAATTTGCTTGCAGTGCCACATTTATGGCGACATCACGCGTCCCTTCAACGACATTTTTAATTTTCAGAATATGCGCCTTACTTTAGACTTATAAGTCCAGAGTTTTTTAAGTCCAACTACGAATAGTTTCAAGTAGTGTTAGACTGAACACGTGGCTTTGGCATGATAGCTTTGAGGATGCGACAAGCAAACAAGATGAATCATCTTAGATATAAAGCTGAAAGAGACGCGCACCGGTTCCAATTCGATGCTGATAAATTTCTTATCAAACAATGCACGTTGATCAATTTTGCACTGCTTTGTCTATTTTTAGATTACTCAGAAATGCACGTTATCGTGCTGCATTTTTCTGCGATACCACTCGATGATGCTCACTGCTGATGTTATCGATAAAATCTAATTATTCTACTCGATATTGTATTGTTAAATATAGACACGCGTCACGATTAATTTTTCACTTTCAGTTTAATGTTTCCGTTGGATAATTTACTTGGAAAATATGCTGAAACTTATTTTGTTTTGCTTAGTTTTCTTCCTAACAAAGTGTAACGGTGATATTTGTGCAGATCTAGCGAATTTGGCACCGGATATCTCCGAAAAGTGTTTGAAACAATTACAAACCGTCTGTAACAATCCTGAATTATTATGGAAAAGTAAGTAACGATTGCTTTTTAGCCTGTATCAAGCTCAACGACCAAAATGCTTTGCTGAGTTGATAGATTTTTGCATTAGTACTTGAGATTTATGTATATAGTTGCATGCACTGCGACATTTCAGGCATGTTCAGGTGCTAGACGAGGAAAACACTTAGGCTAAAAGATCGTTAAGGCAAATCTTTGTCTATAACTATAAATTTTCTCCCTAATCAACAAAAATTTGTCGGGAAGTGTTCTCGCCTACCAGAAACTGAAATATTTCAACAAACAGCACTTCCTCTCATAATATTGTGATTTACAGTGTTCGATGCTTCTTCGAAGTACCCAATGAGTGGAATATCCTACGGCAACAACTACGATTTGGGTAATTACGATGAATGTCTCAGTATCAGTTTCGAAGACTCTCAGGGTAAAATTCTTGGTAAACATTGTACGTACAGTATGGTATTTGTGAATCCATTAATACCAGCAAATTTATCGATTAATCTGGGGCGCCACTATCATCAACAATTGCTCGGTTATGATCTTGTACCAATTGAAAAGTATGTAGTCAATGGTATTCCAGATATGATAAAGAATGGTGCCAAATCGACATTATCAACCTGTGTACCAGATCAATGTACTGTTAAAGAAGTTGGTGATTATTTTATTTGGGGTAAATTAGAGAATATTCTCGTATTCTATTCAAATCAACCATGTGCAACTGCTGAAACGTATAGCGAATTTGAAGCAGGAGATATAGCTGTTATGTAAGTTATTGACCGTTTAAATTAGTAAATAATTAATTAGATTTCGTCTTCAGTGTGGTTTTCGCAATTTTTCTCCTTTTAATTATCTGTTCTACATGTTATGATGTAATTTTATATTATTGCAAACGTGAAACGAAACATCCAATACTTGTAGCATTCTCGTATTTAACAAACGGTCGACGACTATTGCACATCAGTGAGAACAATAAAGAACAAATTTCTTGTCTCAATGGTTTGCGTTTTATTAGTATGGCATGGGTGGTCGCAGGACATACCTATGGTGATTACGAAACTCCTATACCAATCACCAATAAAGAATTTGTGGAAGATGTAAGTACGCAAACGTGGGAGATCTAAGATCGTTGCGCAATCTTTGAACAGAAGAAACGAAACTTCAAACTTATTAGGGCTATGCCAAAGAAATGGCTTAGAAATAGAGTAAAAAAAAGTCTGCTTAAATTGTGTAAAGGATTCAGTCAGAAAAACCAGGTTATGTTGGTAGTTGCCGAAGCTCTATTTCTATATCGTGCAACAAGGGATAAAAATCATCCAAATTGAAGAATTTGCAGAGCTTAAACAAAGAGTTACAAGAAGAAATTGTAGAGGCTGTCCAAATTTATCAAACTAAAAACGTGCAAAACGATCAAAAAGACAACCAACAATAAATCGCAAATAACACGATCTGTTCTAGTTCCGGAACCATTGGTACAATCAATACATACTATCGGCCCCGATTGCCGTAGATACGTTCTTCTTCATGTCTGGACTACTTTTAGCTTACCTATACTTCAAATCAAACCTTGAAAAGAGTGCAACAAAACAAATATCTGTTGTGCCAATGTTGATAGTCCACCGTTACTTGAGGTAGTAACGATTTTTCGTTTGATTTTTTTGCAAAGTATCGGTAATTCCAGGATAACTCCAGCACTTGCTGCCGTTTACTTTATAACAATTACAATTTACCGCAAATTTGGCGACGGAGCATTATGGGTGACTGCGGTAGAAGTACTCAAACAACCATGTGTGAACCACTGGTGGGCGTTCTTTCTTTACGTTCAAAATTATGCAAATTACACCGATATGGTAATTGATTAACGGTTAATGCCGCCTTTGTTTTGTCTCTTATTTGTGAATATTTTAGTGTTTGAATCCGACTTGGTATCTATCAGTTGATATGCAAATGTTTGTGTTATCACCGTTGATATTGATTCCTGCAGCGCTATTTGCCCGAAATCATTTCAAAAACGTGTTAATCAGTCTTGGAGGTTTGGCGATAATTTTTACAATCCTCCCAATGGTTATACGATTCGCAGATGATACAATTGATAAGTAAATCGACAAAAAAATGGGAAATTTTCCGATTTTACATTAATCGATAATTTTAGCGTTTACGATACCAGCGCAAGATTGATTGATTATTTGATTGGTATAATTGCGGGATTAATCCTACGACAAACCAAGGAGAAACCGTTCCCGTTTAGTAAAGTGGTTTTATAAATATGCCTCGAGCTATTTTTTATTCCTCAAAAAATTTTATATGATTCCAGATGCAAAACCTAATCATTTGGATTGTAGTCCTGATTGTTTGTGTGTCTTTCAATATTTATTATAATAACGTTATTGCACATTACGACCATACTAAAGATACGTTATTTTACGGTCTGTACCGACCAATTTGGGCAATTTCTTTAGCATGGATGGTGTTCTCGTGCCATCACGGTTTTGGTGGTAACTGCTACAATTCTCTTGTCGTCGATTTATCGGTAATTTATCAAATTTAAGGATTTATTAACTGGATCTTATCAAGACGGGTATTCCAAATTGGTGGCCGTTTATCGTATTGTATGTACCTTGTACATGGTAATGTTATGGGATGCTACCTAGGAAATCTTCGAACTGGCCTTCATGGTAGCGGTTGGGATGCAGTAAGGGCAATTAACTTGCATTTTTAATAAAAATTACATTTTTTTCTTTGGTAAAATTGCAGTTTTACATGTTTTGTGGTAATTTTATTGCGACAATGTTCTTTGCAGCGATTTTGAGTTTATCGTTTGAATTACCGATGCTTACACTTGAAAAATACATATTTGGACATAGTCGTAAGTTATTGTTTCTAATTTGTAATTAGCTAAAATTAATTATTTCTATTGTAGGACAACCGGCGAAGAAAAATACTCAATAAATTGTTCAACAATCAAAATATGACTTTATTTATTAGGTGTTGAGTTAATAGCGTTTTTTGAGAGACAAATAACGATTTAATTTAAATAAAAAAAGAATACATTAATGAAAATACTGCCTCTTGATTGCCACTACTTTTTCCAATCTTTCGGGTAGGAGATGGAGATCCCGTCGAAAGAATGCTTCGCCCTTGGACGCAATCCATGAGTCGAGCCAATTTTGTTGGTTGTCCGGGCTTAACCTATGATTTTCTACACTTAGGATTATCATAATGTATCCACTATTTCAACATCACTAATAATCTGTTGTTAAAAGGTTTCTCCTTTGTGCCTTTGAAGCAGCTCAAAAACGCCCTTTCAATTTCAAGTGTTTGAAATGAGCTTTCTTCAAGTAATTCCTCCAATTGTCTATCTTAACACTTTTTGGCTGTCTAGGTCGTTCTCTTCCAAGTGTAACCACTTCCGACACGTTTCTAACCTGTATTTCCAAAAGTGTTCAAATCAAGGAGTCACCAACCTCAGCAGCGGAAAATCCCTAACTTGATCTCCAAGTTATTATTTTAGAAAATTGCAATACATAATAATAACAAAAGATCTAAAACGATTATTGAGTTAATTTACTTATTGATAGTATCCTTTGAGTTAACATTTCTAATTGAACTGATTAATTTCACGCGGTAAATAACAATAATCATAATTTTTTGGAAAATTAATTTCGAGGTTAAATTTAGGATTTTTTGACGCTAATATTGTAGACATTTTCAGTTTGCACTCCAGATTTTGTTTCCAAAGACGCCCTTTAGCAGAGAAAATTTTTGGTCCAAAAACTGGTATAAATAGTGCTTCTGTTCAGGCGATCGGCGATGACTTAAGCCAATCGTGAAGGATGGATGTTTCATTAGGAATCTTAACCAATCCGAGGACTTGTTGTTGGGAACCACAGGTTTGAGGTTGATCGTGTCGACACTAAATTGCAGAAAATTTACGCTAGATTTTGTTATTTGTTCATGACCTTATGTATTTAATTATAAAACATGAATTTACACTAAAGACAAGTACGTGCACACAATATCTATTTATAAAGAGATTTAAATAAGTGGAAAAAAGCTGATGTCTTGTCTAAAAAGTTGTGACGATTCGATAGTTTACCTTTATTGTGAAAAGATTTCTCTTCCATGATTAAGTTAAATAAAATAATTCTTAAGTTAAATAAAATAATTAAAACACTTAAAACTATAAGCAACTTCTGCTTAATGCACAGCAATTTAGCCTGATCAACAATATCGTCTACGCAATATAAGTCCCACTACCGATTTCTTTTGAAGTTGCAGCCTCCTCGACAACGTCGGTTGAGTAGAGGGCTACCTAAAGCTTTACTGTATGACTAGAGCAATGCCAGAGCCACTGGTACACCCAATCGACTTCCCTTACTCTATACGGAGTTTCAGTTTCTGCTCCTGCGAATTTTACGGTGGTCCTCCCACCACAAAGCCGGTAGGTGTCCTATAGTCCCTAATAGAACGTCTAAAACTGAAAACATAGTGAAGTTGAGGGCAAAGCAGCATATTGAAGACCTATTTTTGAAGTTTCACCAGTTCTTGTCCAAAAGCTACTTGTATCCCACTCTTACAGGGAACTTTCAGTTTACAAAACGAATTTGGTAGTGTAAAGGTTATTTTAATGGCGTATTCTAGTCTAGAGACGGGACTTTTGAGCATTCATCGCTTGGCTAGAACACCACTTTGAAATCTACTTATGTATATTAATTCTTAAAATTTTCAGTCTATTTTTTATAATCATTCTAGTTATGATTTTCTTAAGTCCCATTTACAATTTATTTATCATAATAACTGTAAGTATGTTTATAGAACACTATAACCATGTCTAGTTTCTTTTTTTCTTCAACTTTCAGCCCACCAGAACAGGTATTTCCTTGTATTTTCAATTCATACAAATATGAAAAAGATACTATCAACAAAATCAGATGAGAATTGTTTGAGTTGTTTGGCAGGAATTAAAACAATTTGTATGTTTGCGGTATTATTAGGACATCGATTTCTCACTAATGCCTTCTCGCCAAGTACCAATGGAGTTCATATAATTGAAGTATGCTAAAATTTGTACTTCATTAAAAAAACAACGAAATATAAAACCAATTTATTTTAGTGGTCGACAAGTACACAAATGCTTCCGATAATTTTAGCTCAATTAGCCGTTGATGGATTTCTAACAATTAGCGGCATACTATTGATTTATACTAAATTAAATTACAGTAAAACTAAGAAAATCACAATCGCTAATTTGTTTGTTTATAGGTTAATCCGGTAATTGTACATGCTTTTTTTATTATTATTGTTTTCTATGATTCTATAATTGTTGCATATTTTTTTTTAGATTACTTCCACCGTTATTTGCAACAATTTGTTTTCATATTGCCGTTCTAAAACACTTGGGTCTAGGTCCATTTTGGCGTGCGGTCATGCAGAAGGCTGCAAACGTTTGTTATCACACTTGGTGGATGACATTGTTACAATTGTCGAATTTCTTAAATATCGCCGATCAATGTTTAGAACAATCTTGGTATCTATCGGTCGATTCACTATTATATTTCTTATCGCTCATCATACTATTTAATATCGACAAATATCCAAAGGGCACATTTTTCGGTATAATTTTCTCATTACTATCATCTATGACTTATTCGTTTACTATGACGATGAAGTACAATCTTGGTAGCTCGCTACTTAAGTAAGTATGACCTTAAATGATTTATTTTTCAGGGGCGATTCTACAATTGTTTCATTCCACCCGATCACCCGATATTTGTCGGAGTGTCAGGCGGAATGAAGCAGTTGTAGACGTGACCCTTAGTCAAATGTGGCGCCTTCGGTAGTTAACACAAACTCTAGGAACTGAGAGGTTCCCTAACTGTTAAAAAATCCACCCCTTCTTCCTGCAATGAATATCCTGAATGAACAAAATTTCGCGTTAAAGACTGTATTTCAGATCAAAGACGTAACAATTCATCGTGCAGAATGGTGGAGGCGCCAGGCGAATCGCACTTTCTCATATTTTTTTGAGTAGCAAATGAGAAATTTTCAGAAGAAAAAAAGAATGTAGTACCTATCAAATTCCTTTGCAATATTGATTGCAGGTGATTGGTTTCCTCATATTGAGTCATTTTCGAGAACTTATATGATGTTTTGTCATTTCCAAAACAGCTAGAAATAAAATCGTATGGGTCAATTGAAGTCTAGACACTGTAGTTTAATTTCTTTAGATACTTTTCCATTTCAAATCACAAACAAACGAGATATTTGAGGTGGAACACTTAGCTGGGACACCTATATATGGGTCATTCCACCAAATAAAATCATTTTTACGGGGCGACCCCCGCCGATTTTTTTCAAATTTTGTGGAGGTGTTCTCTACTTTGAAAAAAAAACTCCCTGAAAATTTGACTTCTTAATATGCGGCTGTTCCGAAGTTATGAATTTTTGAAGTTTTGAAGAAACAAAAATTTCAATTTTTTCATCAATTTTTTTGAGGTAAAAAACCTTTTTTCAAATTTGGTAAAATGTAGCTTTTTGTAGGAAAAATTCTGAACTTTTTAATGGAAATATTTATTTTTTCATACATGCAACGGAAGACCCTTTAAAATCCAATCAAAGTGAAAAAAGTAATTTTTCAGCGAGTACGGCGCGTGGTACATCAAATTTGATATTTTTTTGCTGAAAGCTGAGAGTTTCTTCCACAAAATATGTCATTTTTGCGATGTGCATGTTTTTTGTTCTTTTACAATTAAATAAAATGTAAAATCTTGACAATAAAAATGCATATTTTTTTACGATCGTTTGTAATCGGTTATTTTACGTGCATGTTTGGAGCTGTCGAATATACCCGATTGCAGTATTTTTTGCGGTTGCCATAGCAACCGCGCCAATATCTGAAAAAAGTTTAAAAATTACGTTTTTAATTGTCGAAATTTTACATTTTATTGAACTGTAAAGAAACAAAAAATATGCACATCGCGAAAATGATATATTTTTGATATTTTGATTAAATTTTAAAGGGTCTTCCGTTGCATGTATGAAAAAATGAATATTCCTATTAAAAAGCTGAGAATTTTACCAATTTTGAAAAAAAAAGAGTTTTTTACCGCAAAAAAAATTATGAAAAATTTGGAATTTTTGTTTCTTCAAAACTTCAAAAATTCATAATTTTGAAACGGCCGCGTATTAAAAGCTCAAACTTTCAGGGAATTTTTTTTTGGTCAAAGTAGAGAACACCTCCACAAAATTTTAAAAAAATCGGCGGGGTCACCCCGTAAAAATGATTTTGTTTGTTGGAATAACCCATATGCTTTATTATTTTGAATTTTTCTCTTACTTTGTTACTGTTGACTGCGAAACGGCCGGACCGTTTTACATCACCAGATCGGCCCTAAAGCCTACATTTGTATGTATTTAACTGAATTTTTAGCTTAAGTTTGGACTATTTGAATACCTTGTATTATCCACCGTTTGTACGTATGCCGCCGTGGTTAGTTGGTATCATCACCGGTTACTTTATTAACAATTGTAGAAAGTATAATTTTCGTCTTTCTAAAGTAAATATTGACGTTTTTTTTAATTATCATTTTACTGTTATTAAACATTTTATTTACAGTCAAAGAATCTCATTTTATGGTCCATATTTACGTGTTTAATTTTCGGTATTATTTTCTATCAACTGAGTTTTCTTAAACATTCAACGACAACATTACATTCGGCGATTTTCAATGGTTTCGGTAGACACATTCGGTCAATAACGATCAGTTGGATTGTATTCGCCTGTGCCACAAGTCATGGAGGTAAGAAAAAATTTGGCAATTTTTTTTCAATATTATCCTCGATTATCTGTTAATAAGGTGTGGTCAATGAATTCCTCTCATTACCAATATTTAGGATCCTAGAACGACTATCGTACAGTATGTTTTTTGTTAATATAGGAGTTCTATATTAACCATTTTTTCGATTTATTTCAAAAAATCCATTTGTTGTTTATCACACAGTGTCTCCTAAAAATTTTTGTATATTTTAATGATCGCCATTCCTATGGATCCATGTTTGTAGACGTGACGGTTTTTATGTCCCCAGATCGATGAGGAATTGTTGGACCTCATCTTTCAAGTCGCCTGTAGAATTGGACCTTTCAAAAAACTCAAATGATCAATTGAGAACTAAAAAGAGGGGTCAGCAGGGTGTAAGCATGCTCCACGACAAAGCTCGCTGAGGTTATTGTAAAAGTTTGAGAGGAACGCTTTCACCTATCTACCCTTGGACCTTGGACCTATTTGGCTGGAAGGCGATCCAAACGAGATGAAAGATGGATTTTAAGCTTTCTCAGAGGAATAGCAGCGAACTGATATGACATGTTACAGCGTCTATAAAAACGCATTCTTGTATGTTCAAAAATTTTAGGATTACCCTCGTTTTCTTAAATTAGCGGACTAAACTTAGCCGAATTTGACACATTTTTTTTCAGAAGTTAAGTCCTAAGTTTTAGGCTTTTTCAGGGGAAGGCAAGGTAGATTTGGTCAACTTGAGAATCGAAAAGAAATAATTTTAGATGATCGAATCGAAATTGTATAATCTTTGGCAAAGTCCAGGCTACCGTTCCAATGTGACAGATTATAGATGTTTTTTCATAGATAAATATTGGAATTGACGCAATTTTAAAAATATGTTATTATTATCAAAAAGTTACAATTTATTGATAAAGTGAACAGGTAAACACATGTCAATGACGAAAAAAAGGAAAATATTGATAAACACAACGCTGGAAAATGTACGAACAAAAAACGGTTATTGTAAAAGATAACGCTAATTTTTACAATGATAACATTGTAGGTTAATTGAAAACAAACATTCAAGGATTTTTGTAATGATAATACAAACAATTGTTTTTTCCCCTCCCACAATTATTTTAGTTTTCAGAATATACGGCTCACTATAGATTAATAAGTCCAGAGTTTTTTAAGTCTAACTACGAATAGTTTCAAGTAGCTTTAAACTGAACACGTGGCTTTAGCATGATAGTTTTGAGGATGCGACAAGCAAACAAGATGATTATAAAGCTGAAAGAGACGTGCACCGGTTCCAATTCGATGCTGATAAATTTCTTATCAAACAATGCACGTTGATCAATTTTGCACTGCTTTGTCTATTTTTCGATAACTCAGAAATGCACGTTATCGTGATGCATTTTTCTGCGATACGACTCGATGATGCTCACTGCTGATATTATCGATAAAATCTAATTGTTCTATTCGATATTGTATTGTTAGATATATACACGCGTCACGATTAATTCACTTTTAGTTTAATGTTTCCGTTGGATAATTTACTTGGAAAATATGCTGAAACTTATTTTGTTTTGCTCAGTTTTCTTCCTAACAAAGTGTAACGGAGATATTTGTGCAGATCTAGCGAATTTGGCGCCGGATATCTCCGAAAAGTGTTTGAAACAATTAAAAACCGTCTGTAACAATCCTGAATTATTATGGAAAAGTAAGTAACGATTGCTTTTTAGCCTGTATCAAGCTCAACGGCCAAAATGCTTTGCTGAGTTGATAGATTTTTGCATTAGCACTTGAGATTTATATAGTTGCATGCACTGTAACATTTCAGGCATGTTCAGGTGCTAGAAAAGGAAAACCCTCTGATTAAAAGATCGCTAAGGCAAATCTTTGTCTATGACTGTAATCTTTTCCCTAATCAACAAAAATTTGTTGGCAGTGTTCTCGTCTACCAGAAACTGCAATATTTCAACAAACAGCACTTCCTCTCATAATATTGTGATTTACAGTGTTCGATGCTTCTTCGAAGTACCCAATGAGTGGAATATCATACGGCAACAACTACGATTTGGGTAATTACGATGAATGCCTCAGTATCAGTTTTGAAGACTCTCAGGGTAAAATTCTTGGTAAACATTGTACGTACAGTATGGTTTTTGTGAATCCTTTAATACCAGCAAATTTATCGATTAATCTGGGGCGCCACTATCATCAACAATTGCTCGGTTATGATCTTGTACCAATCGAAAAGTATGTAGTGAATGGTATTCCAGATATGATAAAGAATGGTGCCAAATCGACATTATCAACCTGTGTACCAGATCAATGTACTGTTAAAGAAGTTGGTGATTATTTTATTTGGGGCAAATTAGAGAATATTCTCGTATTCTATTCAAATCAACCATGTGCAACTGCTGAAACGTATAGCGAATTTGAAGCAGGAGATATAGCTGTTATGTAAGTTATTGACCGTTTAAATTAGTAAATAATTAATTAGATTTCGTCTTCAGTGTGGTTTTCGCAATTTTTCTCCTTTTAATTATCTGTTCTACATGTTATGATGTAGTTTTATATTATTGCAAACGTGAACCGAGACATCCAATACTTTTAGCATTCTCTTATTTAACAAACGGTCGACGACTATTGCACATCAGTCAGAACAATAAAGAACAAATTTCTTGTATCAATGGTTTGCGTTTTATTAGTATGGCATGGGTGGTCGCAGGACATACCTATGCTGCGTACGAAAGTGCTGTACCAATCACCAATAAAGAATTTCTGGAAGATGTAAGTATGCAAACGTGGGAAATCTAAGATCGTTGCGCACACTTTGGACAGATCGGAAGAAGCTTTCTGGAACGATGAAGAACCAGAAGAGACGAAACTTCAAATGCCTTAGCAAAAGAGTCAAAAAAGTCTACTTGAATTGTGCAAGGGCTTCAAAGTTGCAGGTTTCAGTCAGAAAAACCAGGTTAAGTTGGTATATATCGTGCAACAAGAGAATAAATAAGTTAGTGTTATGTTAGTGGTCTTTTAGATTAGAATTATATTTATTATTTTTCTATATTTAATTACAAATCTCTATAACAACTATCTATCTTTAGTCCAGTCAAATTAGCATTTAACCTCGGAATGAGAAATAATAAGCTGGAAACTTGTATACACCTTTATTTTGGTGTTCTAAAAGTTGTCTCAAAAGTCTCATAAAATCTCGTGTCTGCGTCTTAAGTTATTCATGGTCAAAGATGACAAGAATCGGTTTTTCGCAATTATCTAGGTTTCTATAGCTCCAATGATGTTAGCATTTATTATAAGAATTGTAGAGCATAAAATTTGCGACAAATATTGTTCCAAACATTTTTTCATTAACTCAACCGTTCTTGAGATAAAGGGTGGAGAAAGCACTGCGCTCAGTCATACATACTGTAATGCAAAATCAATTGTAAATTTATATCAATTTATACGATCTCGGCAACGGCGGATATACACTTTTGAAAATTATGACTGGACTACTTACTAGCTATCTAATATTATAACAGTCAGACTGGGGGAAAAATCACGAGAAAAGCATCTAAATTGTAGAGGCTGTCCAAATTTAATCGAACTAAAAACGTGCGAAACGATTAAAGACAACCAACAGCAAATCGCATATTATACCATCTGTTCTAGTTCCGGAACCATTGGTACAATCAATACATACTATCGGCCCCGATTGCCGTAGATACGTTCTTCTTCATGTCTGGATTACTTTTAGCTTACCTTTACTTCAAATCGAACCTCGAAAAGAGTGCAACAAAACAAATATCTGTTGTGCCAATGTTGATAGTCCACCGTTACTTGAGGTAGTATCGATTTTTCGTTTAATTATTTTGCAAAGTATCGGTAATTCCAGGATAACTCCAGCACTTGCTGCCATTTACTTTATAACAATTACAATTTTCCGCAAATTTGGCGACGGAGCAATATGGGTGACTATGGTAGAACAATTCAAACAACAATGTGTGGACCACTGGTGGGCGTTCTTTCTTTACGTTCAAAATTACGTAAATTACTCCGATATGGTAATTGATTAACGGTTAATGCCGTCTTGGTTTTGTATCTTATTTGTGAATATTTTAGTGTTTGAATCCGACCTGGTATCTATCAGCTGATATGCAAATGTTTGTGTTATCACCGTTGTTATTGATACCTGTGGCGCTATTTGCCCGAAAACATTTCAAAAACGTGTTAATCAGTCTTGGAGGTTTAGCGATAATCTTTACAATCCTCCCAATGGCTATACGATTCGCAGATGATACAATTGATAAGTAAATCTACAAAAAAATGGGAAATTTTCAGATTTTACGATAATCGATAATTTTAGCGTTTACGATACCCACTCAAGATTGATTGATTATTTGATTGGTATGATTGCGGGATTAATCCTACGACAAACCAAGGAGAAACCGTTTCCGTTTAGTAAAGTAGTTTTATAAATATGCCCCGATAAATTTTTCATTCCTCAAAAAAATGTTATATGATTCCAGATACAAAACCTAATCATTTGGATTGTAGTCCTGGTTGTTTGTGTGGCTTTCAATATTTATTATAATGACGTTATTGCACGTTACGATCATACGAAAGATACGCTATTTTACGGTCTGTACCGACCAATTTGGGCAATTTCTTTAACATGGATGGTGTTCTCGTGCCATCACGGTTTTGGTGGTAACTGCTACAATTCGCTTGTTGTCGATTTATCGGTAATTTATCAAATTTAAGGATTTATTAATTGGATCTTATCAAGACGGGTATTCCAAATTGGTGGCCGTTTATCGTATTGTATGTACCTTGTACATGGTAATGTTATCGGATATTACATAGGAAATCTTCGAGCTGGCCTTCATGTTGGCGGTTGGGATGCAGTAAGGGCAATTAACTTGCATTTTTAATGAAAATTATTCTTTTTTTCTTTGATAAAATTGCAGTTTTACATGTTTTGTGGTAATTTTATTGCAACAATGATCTTTGCAGCGATTTTGAGTTTATCGTTTGAATTACCAATGATTACACTTGAAAAATACATATTTGGACATAGTCGTAAGTTATTGTTTGTAATTTGTAATTAGCTAAAATTAATTATTTCTATTGTAGGACAACCGGTGAAGAAAAATACTCAATAAATTGTTCAACAATCAAAATATGACTTTATTTATTAGGTGTTGAGTTAATAGCGTTTTTTGAGAGACAAATAATGATTTAATTTAAATAAAAAAAGAATGCATTAATGAAAATACTGCCTATCGATTGCCACTACTTTTTCCCATCATTCGGGTAGAAGACGGAGATCCCGTCGAAAGAATACAGGTCAAAAAAAGCCCTTTCAACATCCGTCGGATTTAATTCATATGGGGCCCAATTTCGTTCCTTTTGGATCATTCCCAAAGCTTTCAGGCGTGTTCCTGCAGTAGATAAAACAATCCTCAACGATGTAGACAACTCTTTAAGTGTTTCAAATGAGCTTTTGTCAAGTAATTCCTCCAATTATCTATTTTAAAACTTTTTTGGCAGTCCAGGGCGTTCCTTGTCTTCCCAGTTTAACTACTTCTGACACGTTTGTTCAGCTGAAGCATGCTCACCATAAACTTCCTTCAAAATTCGATGACTTCCCGCGGCACTTTTACTCTTATCAAAATCATGCAGTAAAACTCCCCGCAAAAAAAAATTATTTGGACCAAATTTCGGGATGCAGTTGCGATAAAAAAATTCCGAACATCAAGGACATCTAATGGTCAGTTGGTGTAGGATAGCCTTTAATATTTTATATTCAAAAAGTCATTAATTTTGACACTTAAAGCTCCTTAAAACGTTGATAGTAACAGTAATGCATGGCCCAGATTAAACATCTTTAGACGTCAAAAAAAGTGATGTCCGAAATTTTTTGATCGCAACTGTATATAAATACTAATAACTTCTTTTCTAGTCTCACTGGAACAGTTTAATTCCCTGTGAGATGCACTTTGTAGCTTTTCTCAAACTGCTCATCCCATAATTTGCACTTCTAGTCTTGTGGTCTTGACAGATCCTAGCAGGACTTGTCTTTGGATAACTTTTTGCGCAACTCGAGAGCAGCTTTTCTTTGTTTGCATATGCGCGTACTTCTTGAGAAAAAAAAGCTACTATGAATTTCTCCGAGAAGGCTTCTTGAGATGTACTAGTTTTACTTCATTCTCATGAAAATATAAAAGTAAATTTTTCATCCTATAAAACTGTTTTTTTCAAAAAATCCAAAAACAGGTAAGCTTTATTTTTCTTTGCTCTAACAAATGACGTTATTTTCATTAAAATCGGATAATGCAATAATTTTTTGTGGAGGATTAAAATTTTGCAAGAGGTGCTTTACCCCCTTATAACAGAGGTAGGTGGTATCTGAAAGTGTGTATTTTTATTGTTTGATATCAGGAATAACGTCAAATTTGTTTGGTACAAAACCATCCGGATTTTGACGAATCTTTGAGGGTCCATTTCACCCCTTAAAACGCAATAAGGGCCGCTAAAAAAATACGCATCGCTTATTTTTCGATGGACAACAACATATCAAAAGCTCAAAAAAATTGGAGTTGGACACTTCGAATATTTTCCTTGTAAGGCGAAGAAAGGCACAAGATAATCATTTTCCGGAAACAGTGTTGCTGGAGGTGAAAACACTACCTTTTATAGAGTACAGTACCAGACAGCTTAGTGCCCTACATAATTAGTTTTGTCATAAAATCCGAAAAGAAAATATACTTCAAATATTCAATTTTTGAAAGGGGATAAAGCGAAAGATTTCTTCTTTTATCGACGTGTGCATGAATTGCACTAGTCACGGACTCTACTACTAAAGTAGTCGAGTCTGTGACTAATTAATGATGTTAAAGCTTGCTAAGTTCAATAATTTGCCGTAAAACTAGCAGTCATTGAAATATGCAGAAAAGTTCCACATTTTTGGCAAGTGTCACTTTGTTTGTTGTCTCACTATAATCTACGACAAACGAGTCAATCCTCTACGTTTTTTGTAGTTTTACTATAGTCACTACCACCCTCATCGCCCGCTAAAAATCAATAATCCAGCCATGTAGTACGCGAACAGTTGCTTTCACCTGTCATTTACTAAACGATTTCAATATTATTTACTAGAAACGAAATTAACAGACAAAATGAAACAAGAAACCGTTGTGCAAGTGCATAAAATTGTAAAAACCGACAATACAAATGATAAATCGAAACGTAAAGATGACGATCGTAACGAGAATCGCGCCCCAAGTCGTGACATATCCGTCGATGAAGAGTCCCAGATCAATTCGAAAATCTTATCGTTAATTGAATCGGAAATGATAAGAGATGCAAATAAGCATACACATTTCACTGAATCGCGGCCGCAAAGTTTGAGTTTCTATGAAGACGAGAAGGCACCCGAAGAATTATCAGGTTTGTATTCCGACATCAATAACGCAAATTAATCCATTGTCTGTTTCAAAGGCAATTTGGAATTGTTGAGTCCAGAAGAGAAGCGTCATTTTAAGAGACGTCGCGATTACTCAACAGACGATTTGAACGCTTATAATGTGATCCAAGATTTGTACAAGAATAATAGTGAGGAGAATTTAACGTTGAAGAAATCGAAGTGGCGCAAAAAACGCCATACTGGTGGCGGCGGTGGTGGCGGTGGTGGTTGTGGTGGTGGAGGTGGTGGTGGTGGTGGTGATAACGAGTTGGGTGATAGTCGTGAGACAATGCTGCCGAAAGAGAAGAAGAAAACGAAGAAGAAGAAACGCGAGCCCACATCACCGAACAACAATAATAAACGTAAACATAAGAAACGTTGCGGTGATATCGATAACGAGAATGAGAATGAACCGAGAACGGATCTTGTGTGCACTTTGGACGAGTTGCAAGATGATGTTTTCGAAACGAATTACGATGAGTACAATTCGACGAGGAGTGAGCGCAAGAGTCCGAAGAAAAGTGATAGTTTGTACATACAAAAGAAGAATAAATACAAGCACGTATCGTCGCCGAAGAAGAATAAGTTGAATCGATCGGATGATGAGCGTTATAAAAACTTTAATCATCCGCTAGATTATGCTATTTATTATCAAAAATATTGGATACGTTTCTCGATGCTGTGCCATGGTCTACTTGCTGGTCTAGGTCTATGCCATTGGCTGTACATTTTCAGCAATATCTACTCGCAAAACCAAGACTTCATATCGCATTATTCGCATTTCAGCGAGATTTATGTCAGTCTTTTCTATTTGTTGTGTGTTATTTGTATTATTTCAGTGTGTGAAAAGTGAGTATAATCGGTAAATTCGTGTCAATTTTATATTTATTATGCAACTTTCAGGATGGACGCTGCTGAGTTCAGTTTTAGAGGAACGATGGACGGCAAACATATCCACCAGAATTGCCTAATAATTCTGCTGTATTTTCTTTGTTTTATTATTCACTTGATAGCGGCCAAAATTGATTACAAATTCACATTACCACCAGTTGATAATACAACGATATCTGCGGTACACCATTTTTGTCCGTTTGAACCGCCTGAAAATTACCGCATTTGTTTTTCAGGTGTCAGAGAACGAATTGAGGGAATGGAATCATTTGTCGTCGTGGCGTTCCATCTTAGCTTTCATCGCCTGGGTGATTGTTGGCTTTTTACAACCGGACAATATCTTTTACAATCGTTTGGAAAATTTGGAAAAATTCAAAAAATAAGTCTATGTAAATCTTCAATAAATGTATTTTCCCAAAAAAAAAATGTTTCACTTATAAACAAATATTTACACAATCAAATGACGATATTGTAAAATTATCAAGCTGCAGCTGTAAAAATCCGAAATAGATTATAACGTTAAATTGTGTGTGTAATTGTAAATACCTTCTACAGGAGCTGGAGTCGCAGGCGCTTCACTAGGTGGCGCTTCAGTCGGTGCAGCTTCTGCTGCAGGAGGTGCTGGTGCCGCCTCGGTTGCCGCACTCTCACTTGGCGCAGTTGCTGGTTCGGCTGCAGGTTCGCCAGCAGGCGCTGCTGGTGTCTCGGCAGCAGGTGTCGCTGCTGTGTCACCCGCAGGTGCCGCTTCAGCCGCTGCTGCAACATTCTCAGCAGATGTCGCTGCCGGTTCAGTAGTTGCACCTTCAGTTTCTACCAAACCAAAAAATTGGATTAATTACTGTTAGTATTTCATATAAATCCGATTATTACGTTCAGCTGGAGGAGCCGCAGCGGATGGTTCTGCAGGTGGCGGTACTGCTCCTTCTTGACCTTCCACAGGTGCCGGCGCGGGTGGTGCGGCTTCACCTTCTGCCGCCGGCGCACCTTCAGCTGCTGGTGGCGCTCCTTCAGCTGGCGCCGCCGGTGTTTCGCCTTCTACAGCAGGAGCACCTTCCGCTGGTGGTGGTGGTGCTGGTGTCTCTCCTGTTGTTTCAGCGGCTTCACCTTCAGGTTTCGGTGGACTTTCACCGGGTGGTTGTTCAGCAGCTGGAGGTGCAGCGTCACCGGTCGTTTCGGCTGGTTTTTCTTCACTAGGCGGTTGTTCGGCTGGTTGTTCAGCCGGAGTTTCAGCAGGTTTCTCAGGTTCAGCTTATTTACAAAAAATATTCGATTCAATTGGTGGACAATAGGGTTTATAGGTGATTTATATACCTGGTGGTGGGGGCTCTTCCTCACCTTCCTAACGATGATCGAATAGAAAAACAGATGGATAAATTAAAACGTTGCGAATAAAGAGGGGAAAACAGAAACCTTACAAACGCAACGAGACTAGATTAGTATTTTGATTCGAATCAACAACGACGGAATAACAATAATAAAGGACTTTGGGGAGACAACACAACAACAATCACTAAATTATTATTTTAATTATTTTTTTTTCAAATAAATATACACAAACATATAGATTTATTTTGAAGGAGACATGCAGATATTTGATTTCCTTTAAATATCGATCTTCACATTATTAGTAATAATTTTAAGATTGGAACAGTTGAACAGATCATGCTTCAGCTTCTTGTACCTTCTTCTCATCACCCTTCTTTGACCAGTCAGGTTTTTTCTAAAATTTCACAAAAAAAAAATCAAATTAACAACAAATCAATGAAGCGACCATATAAAATAATTGAAAATATTCGAACTAATTTAATCAATGGTAGTAATACAATGGTGTTTTGTAACAAGAATATGTGCAGTGTGTACACATAGAGCTTCGCTAATAAAAACAAATAATGTGTGGTATTATCAGATTTTCTCGTTATAAATTCAACATAGAAACAAAATCATTAGAAAGCTGTTAAGCGAACAGTGGGATTTTCGAAAATTCGTGGAAAACAATTAAAGAAAACATGCACAATTGTTTAGAAGTGTTAATCAAGGATACGCACAGCTCACCTTTGCCATCCGTTTTGCAAGGAAAAAAAACGAAACAAACAAAAAAAGTAAAGGGTAAAAAAGAAAAATACAAAAATCTAGGGGAGAAGATTGTGGTAAAAGCCATTCAAAAAAATGAAAAATTAGTGTATCGTGTGTTGAAAAATGTCTTTAAAAAAAGAAACGTTCCAGTTAAGAACAGTCAAAACACGAGATTATTGAGAAATTCTGTATTTTTTTTTAACTATTTATAATAGAGATAGTGTTTAAATATTGTTGTGTTTGTATAGTTGATTAGATTTTACTTCTTCTGCCATTCGGCCTTTTCAGATTTCTTGGGCTGCGAAAAATAAATTTCGATATACAACTGCTGTTTCGCTATCAATCGTTTTGGTAAATTTATTTCTAAACAAGTTGCTGATTTGGGCGACATAAAAAACGATCCACTTACCTCTTTATCTTCTTCTTCAAGGGTGAATTCCTTCTTCTTGACGACTTTGAGTTGATTTCTGAAATTGAATTCGGCTGCCTTCTTTTGCAATTTAGCAAATTTATTTTCATATTTGGAGACTTTCTTTAATGTTGGCTTAATGCTGAATTACCACAACAAAAAAAAACGATTAGTTTCATAATTTCGATACTGGAGGATTTACTCACAATTTGCCTCGAAGATCGTTCACCTGACTGTTGAGGTCCGAAATCTATATTAAAACAAGTCGATTTTTAGAAACTGATAAGACGCGATATTTTATCAGAAAAACGTCAATGTTGTTCACCTATTCAAGCCTGTGATAATTTGGTCAATTCGACTTGATCGACACAAACAATTGTAGACAAACAACATTGAAATGGTTGGTTGTTAGAATTTGTGCGAAATAACAGTGAAAACAGAACATGCACACAATAACAAGAAGCTACAATAACCAGAATAACACTAGCAACAAGAATTAATTGAAGGTAGTACAGATTTAACGTGAATTCGTAACAAATGTGGCCCCCCAAAACGGTAAAATGGCGCACATTTGAAACGAATCGAATTGTTAAGTGCGTGCTGGATAGAGAAACGATTAAGGACAGAAAAATATTTGATGGAGAACACCTCAAATACAACTACTACACTACAATCATAATAATAGTAATAATAACATTAAACACTACACAAAAATATCGACAATTTATACAAAATAATGCGGAATTTTCCGCAATCTGTAACAAAAACTTCATCTTACACAAAAATCAAAACGAAAAAGATAAAAAACGGACGGGATCTAATCGTCTACAGGAGAGAGCGTTCAATTGGATTCAAATCTGGTCGTATACAGTGCTAAAATCACAGATTTCCTAGTAATTTTTTGTAATTCTGTAAAAAATAATTAGGTGAATAAGCAGCAGGCATGGCACTTCGAATCCCACAAAAAAACAAAAAAAAAATTCTTAGAAAACTGGTAGGTTCCGATTTCCATTCCGATACGAGAATTCTTGGTGATTTGGAACGTACACTTTGCATCTTCTTGCATTTTTTCAACAAAATTTTTGTCTTCTTCAAGCGACAAAAATATCGCAAAAAAAATTTATGTAATCGAAGCATGAAGGGCCATGCCGTAGTTGCAGGATTTATTCTTTTATTGGTTGTGTGTAAGGATTGTTAATTTGGGATTTGACACATATTTACAAAAAAAAAATATGGATGATTTTGTGTTGTTTTGTTGAAACAGCCCTGGGTCTTTCAAGCGATCTTCCCAAAATTTAATAGAATTATTAGTCAAATGCAGGATCAAAATGGGAAACATTACGGCTTAACACTTCATGTATCTAACAAGGTGGTTGTCGACAATGATTTAGTAGAATTACGACAAAATGGGGATTTTCTCAAAATTACCACAGGACTGATTTTGAGATTTTGGTCAATTTTCTGTTTGTCTCGATCACAAAACAATGAAAAAAATCGTGCGCTTATTTGTCAGGAAAATTGCCCAAAAATCGCAGTGACTCTCATTTATTGCTTTTTTTTCTCTTTATTTATATGTTGATTTATGAATGTGAAGCGTAAACACAATTATTTTTATTCAAAAAAAAAACAATATCACTCGATTATGGTGATTTTTATCTCTAAATAATACCTCCCAATCTCGCTTTCGGACTTCGCGTTCCAAATCCCACTTCTGTTCCTCGCAAATATACATGCGGTCATAATATTCTTTGCATATCTTCTTAAGCTGGGCTAGAATCGGAAACGGAACCAGCAGTCAGCAAAAACAACAGTAGAACACAATTAACGTCTTTTAAATGTGTTGGAATCTCGTCGATTTGAATCTATTTTGTGTAATCAACAAATCACAACAAAAGAAAGAAAAAAAACAAAACAAAACGAACAGTAGACAATTCTGAACAAATCACGATCCTGATCGCGACGTGAATTGTTCAAAATTGTTTGTCGGACGAGATCGAGGTAAGATTCTCCATGTCATATTAAAATTTGAACGAATGCAGTCCTAAATACAATTCTTGTTCATTACTCCAATTGTAATTTAAGAAAATCAAAAGGCGCTATTTACAATGCAAAAATTTTGCTATCATATAATTTTTGTTTTGGTCTCGTTTTGGCCCTAATTAATACCTCGGCAGCTTTTTGTCTTTCAATTATTTCCAAATCGAATTTATCAGATTCAAGCTGTGCAATACGTTGATGATACGATTGACAAATTGTTTGGAGCTCGGCTAGAAAAACAACACAATTACCAGAGTAACATACAAAAAAATATTGAGAGAAAAAAAAAGAGAGACAGGAAGTGTGGAATGTCGCTCGAGTAATCGCCCCATTTGCTGATGATGAAGGGAGAAGGAAGTGTGGCACAGGTACGTGTAATATTTACAACATTCATCATAATAATTGTCGTCAAATTTCCACGATATAACAACAGTGACAACTATATTTGGCTGTGCATAAGCTCTACTGGTGTGTGGTGTTATTAGAATCTGTCCTACGCGTATGCTAAATTTAACATGCCCTCGAAAAATTAACAAAAATACGGAAAAAAAACAGTAATTAAATTAAAAAAAAAAAACTTAATTATAGATACAGATATGTGCCCAATTTGTCTACCTGAAACTCCCTGAATTCCACTTCTTTTTCAAGATCGTATTTCTCATTTTCAAGTTTGGCAATGCGTTTATGATACGTTTCGCAGACACTTTTTAGAGATGCTAAAATTAACATACAACAGGTAAGAATTGTCCAAATTTCACAATAACAAAAGAACAAAATCAAATGTAGTAGGTACGTGAATAATTAACGCAATTTGTGTAGAATAGTTGACCGAATTGTATTCTGGTGTTCCCTTATTGGCGCAATTTATATGTTTTTACAATAACATTACGAAAATAGCTGGAATAGAGTAAACAATGGTCGCATGGTATTCTCCAACAAGATCCTCATCTCTATCGATTGATTTGTTGGAGAATCCCAAAAAAACTGTGTCTCCAACACGAATTAATTGTTATCCACAAAAACAACAACAAAAAGATTCGACCAAGATATGAAAAATTAAAGCGTAAAGCAGAATTGTTGTGTGTGTGTTGTGTGTGAAAAATTATTGATTGATTGAAAGAAATAATTAAAAAAAAAACATGCATAGACGTCTAATGAGACTGATAGCCACTTTGCCACATTTTTCGGCATTTCGCAATAACTCTAACCTCAATATCTTTCAATTTAACGAGATATTCCAAGTCAAATTTCTTCTCTTCCAATGATCGAATGCGTTCATGATATTGCTTGCAGTAACTCTTTATTTGTTCTTGAAAATAAACAATAATGTTGTGTGTGTCGAAAAAATTATTAACAAAAATCAAAAAAAATTCGATAGGAACATATACAAACCTAACGGACTTGTTTGATAGTTGTTGAACAATCGAAAAAAATTGGAAAAAATCTTACCTTCATTGGCGTCATCGATGATTTTGGGTTTACCGCAACGTTCCTCAATGATACGCCGTCTTTCAGCTGCTTTCCGTTCTTGTTCCTTCTTCAATTCTTCAGCGGCCTTCTTTCTCAACAACAACTAAATTCGACACAATACACGATTAATAATTGTCGATTTGGTAAAATCTAGATCTTACTCGAAGCTTCTTCTTTCTTTCCGGTGTCATGAAACCCTTCTTGGCCTTCTTGGCTTTGGAGGCCTCTTCCATACGGGCACGGACCTCGGCCCTTTTACGTTCGATTTCTGCTTGTTTCCTCTTCTTTTCCTCATCGTCCGCCATGGTGATAAGAGTTCTTTGCTTCCTGCAATTAGGGACGATTAATTAATGTTGTGTATAAATAGAAAATAATTTTTATGTTCCAATGAACTATTAAGGAAGATTCGAATTTGATTGGGGGTAGAAGTGTGACGTCAGTCGTAAATCGCTGGCCGATTGGTTGGTTCCATTCGAAATGAACGCGCAGATTTTATTTTAAACAGTTACAAAAATAACTCGGGCGTCCGACTAGAGACTGCGAGTTGCCTAATTTGGTTATTTGGGCTCATATTACATTAGTGATCCGGTTAAATAATTTCCCGTAAAATTAATGATAAATTAATTAATTTTACGAAAATACCACGTTTGGTCGTGAAAAATCTGATAAGTTATAAATAATTGGTAAGAAATATCAACAAAAATTTGACGAATTCATTTCGAATAAATCTCATCGGATTTTGGCGATAATTGTAAATCAGGCAAACTATGATAAGAGCAATGAAACATACCTGTGTTGTCCTAGATGTACAATGAGCAGCTGCCAAGGGATCCCTGAGCTAACTGACTGATTTCCTCACAGAATCTCCAGGCTAGAGCGGTGCCAGAAAAATCCACCTACTCAAAATACCCCAACCCACCGCTCGTCTATCCCCCTTTTCCATCAAAACACTATTATAGAATTGTTGGTGTTTTATAAAAATGGAACCGTCTCGCTACTTAGACCTTTCCAACAAACCATTTAGATCTCGTTTTAAAAATAGACGTGTCCAAGATAATTTGATACGTTACCTCATGTTTCTGCGCTAAACGCGGCATTATCGCGGGCCGTTATTGAATGCATATTTTCGTGGAAATTTGGCGTTTTTCTAAAGTGCGTTTGTTTGTCCAAAACTACGTGAGCCGAATTTTGGATGGTTTGGCGATCGGTGCCACGTCCAGTATTAAGTTACGTATCACGTTATTTCCATTACGGGCCAAAATTCGTCACTTTTTTGGAAAGCACTCAATTGCTTTGAGAAAATACAAAATCGGTTGCATGATTTTGCAGATTACAACTCATTTTTTCCGGTTCTAATTGAAAAATTAGCGTTTTGCTGTAATTCGTCGGGTTTCGGTGATTTTTAGGATTTCGCCTCTCAATCCGAGCACTTACAAGGACCTGAATATTTGATTTAAGCTGCACAACCTGAAAAATCTACTTTTAAATCAAATGTACACCGGCAAATTAAATTAGCTTTACATTTTACTATCATAAGTAAATCTATTGTGCTCGAGCTTTTTTGTATTGGAAGATCAAATGCAACCATTATAATCAATTGTAGCGACAAATTTTATACAAAAAAAAGAAGAAGAAAAACCGAAGCGAATATCCGATCCAATGAGGAGATGTTTTCGGTGTTGCTCTGTTCAATATCTTATTGTGTTTCGCCTGTTCATAATCCCGTTATATTTTATTAACAAATTACAAATATTCATTCAAACGGTGTTTGAATGAAAATTTATATTTAGTTCGAACATAGGGGGATGTATTTCTCTTATTATAGAGTTAGGTTGCTAGGAATAGCTGACCTATATAACCCCAAAAGTTCTGACGTCATTGTTGTTGTCATGGTAACAAGTTAATGGCAGTGTTTATATTGACGTTCAGTCTTTACATCAATTTGGAAATAAAATTACTTTAATAGTAATCAAAATAATAACAATAATAATAATAATAATATCAAGTAGTAGATATTATTATAGATTATCGGCTCAGAAATATGAAAGACTGGATGCCTTCGTTACTATATAAGGCATCGCTGTTAAAAATGCTGTAAATTCTAACAAGGATTATTGTACTCAATCATCTGTGAATTTGATTTGGAACGATTCAAACGCGAAAATTCCCAACGATCCTACACCATAGTCCGGAATATTTATAGAAATCTTCACAATTAAATACCAACTTTTCAGCTTTCCACAGATCATCGTTTAATTGTAATAGAAATTCGAGCATTAATTAAAATTTGATGTATAATTGAAAAACCGATGATATTGGTGATATTGAGATAAAATGCCAAAAAAATAATACATAGCGATGACAGAGATAGATAGAAAAAGAGAGAGAGAGAGAGAACGCTACCACCACCACCACCACCGTCAATACACCACCTCTATTTTCTTTCAGCTTTTAGAGAGTTATTCACGCAAAAGCCAGAATGAATCCTGTGCAACGTCCTCGAACCTGTTTTCCAGGGCATCGCACCCTGTTTGACCTACTTTCTTTACTTCCTACCACATCAATGACATCACACTGACGTCATCACGAAATGTAGGACAGAATTTCATTCTAAAATATATTCGGATTATAAAAGATATAGTTATCATTTTTTTTGCTGCTTTAACACACAAGGGGTGGCGGCGTGGCAATTATACCCGTTCAAAGGCACACCACAAATTGTGAGAAAAATCCACGAATAATTCGATTACTGTAAAAACAAAAATTGTCTTACGGAACAATACAATTTCACCCGGCGCATCCACCAATTTTGCAATTTTTCCTCAACTTCTGTTTGCAGATTATATTTGCAATTTCACGTACAAAAATGGCATAATTACCGATAATATTATTGTATTATTTGGATATTATAGCAGAAGGGATGTTGCAGTAACACCAGTAAGAGATGAAGGAACTGATGACGTCATACCGGATTGGCGCTTTCCGAGGGGTACGTCAATACTTGTTGCAAAGTATGCCAAAATGGTGGGGATTTAATAGGTCAACACGGAGACGTAAGCCAGGTCTATGACCTCTCCAGTTCAACAATCTATCACTGTTATTAACATTTTTGCTGTTGCGTTAAATAATCAGTACGAAAATTTTCAGTCGTGATTATCATCGAATTCGCGTAATGAATACAAAAAAAAACGCTTGATTTTCGATTTTTATTTAGTTCTCTTATCAGAGCCTCCTCTGCACTTATCTATGTATTGATAGTAACAATCGGCCCTTCAGAACAAAAAAAATTATATGTTATATACCTACATATTTATTTCACCAATCCCTCTATTATCTCTCCCAGTGTAGCTCTCTTTCTCTTATCGAAAACACAGTGAACAACACGTGAAACTTTACAATCAATGTAATGACGTCAGAGTGGAAAGGACCAATCAGAATTTAGATCCATTCACTAGCATCAACCCATGCTTGTTACAGATTTATCTCTTAACTTATTCCCTTCAGTATCACAACGAACGTTTCCATGTTAGGATGTTGTAATATAATAGAAATCATACAGTGCCATGCGGCTATTTTCTAAATTCCAAATCGACAAAATTCCATTTCCAATTGTTCTGATTGGAGTAATTCAAGTGGTCCGATTGGCAAAATTACCATTTTTTTTTAATTCATTATTATTATTATTTACGTAAACGAATTCAGCAATGAGGGCTACGATGATAGAGTAAGTCCTAGCATTTTCTTTTACTAGTTATTATTCTTTCTACAAATATTTTATATGATTTTCTAGTTTGGCAAGTTTTGCATGAATGTCTGTATTTTTTGTTGTTGTTGTAAGGAACCAAGTGTCTTTGTAGCTAAAATTTGCTAAATTTTTGTTGTAAATAAACGAGACGATTTTGTAAATTTTCATTTGTTGTTCTGTTGTTCTTTATTTTCCTTTGTTTCAATACACAGAATTGTTCCTTGATCAAAAATTTTTTCGAAAACCTCTCCACAACCAGATGCATATCTAGAACAGTGATGACGTCATAAAGGAAAGCGCACGCGCCACACCCCCAAGTTAACCTATATAATGGAGCTAAAAATAGACTGTCCTCGATCTAATAATAGTACAGGATGAAACAGTCAAATATGAGGGGGTGGTGCGGCGGCGGTGGAGGTGGTTGGTGGTGGTGGTGATGTTAGCGGCGGCAATGGAGGTGGCAGTGGTGGTGGTGGTGGTAGCTGAGGGATTGTGTAACGGGGACTGCAGGATAAACTGCAATAGGCCATTAACCTTTTCGATATTTATAAACAAATTATTGAAGACGCAATGGTGATGTCGGTAATGAGTCGAATTTTGGTGGAGGCGCCGGGCCAATTTGCATTTATACTATTGTTTATGGAAAAATTGATAATTTCCAAGGATTTTATTGTAAAAGATTTGGGAATCTGGGTCGAAACCTCCCTGCCGCTCCAACTACTTTAGCTTCAAATCAATGATTCATTCAATAGTTAGCGAGCACCTCTCGCATCTATCATCAAACCAAAAAAAACAATATCAAAGAAATTTAATAATTAATCACGCAATTATCGCAATAGTTACCGAACTCGAATAATTATCGATTGTTTCGACGGTATTCCTGCGGTATAATGGACGAAATTGGATTAGAATCCATATGGAATTCAGCTAGACGATAACAAGAAAGAATTTGACAGAGTATTTCAAGGATGAGCTTTGTCATGGGACAGAAATTTTTCTATTTAAAATCAAATTTCTGCCCATGACGGGTTCGCTTCCTTATACTCACAAAACCATCATTAATCGCACCAACAGAAACGTATAATTTTATTAAATAGTATTATAATATGTGACAAGGATGGATAGTTTTCAACATTTCAAAGGTTTCAGGAATAATGCCGCTAATATTGTAAAACTAAACCCCCATTTCTATGGTATCTTTTACAAACAGGAATAGTGGAAAAACCGTATCTGATATGGGACCTTTTCCGGTTTCATCCATTTTAAAATAACAATAATAATAATAATAATAATAGTAATAATAATGATAATAATAATAATAATTGTAACACCCATAACAACAATAATGATGACAATATTAATGATGGTAGCGAATACGAAAAGAAATAAAGGTAAAACAATCGAATGATCGTACACGTTTTAGGTCCAATTAAAATACGATTATTTATTAATTGTTGATTTTTTAAATATTAATTATTAATTATTAATCGATTTTTTCGCCAAATATTGATGGTAATAATCTCAATATTGGTTCTAATTGATAAATAGTTTGGTGGTGGGGATGGGAATCTATATAAGAGCAAAACGTATTGAAAACTTAGTTTGAATTACAACCCCGTGAAATAGCGTTCAGAAAACACAAAAGAAAACGGTAAATAAATAACCGGCAAATTTCGGTAATTGTGATTTTTTTCATTAACAATTTCTAACAGTTTTTCTAGATCCAAGAAAAATACAACAACCCTTCAAGGTACTTTTTTATAGCTATTTTTTCTAGATATTCAACAATTTTGTTAATTGACACGTTTGGCTTTAGTTTTAATAAGTTTTTAGCACTCTTTGTAGTGGTGTCGATTTTAATTAAGTACTTTAATTGCAACACGTCAATTAATGTGGTTGCAAATTGTAGATTGTCGAATGGATGCTTGAATTTTACTACTGAAATGCAAGAAATTGAGTCGTTTTCCTCCAAAAAACTAGCCGACTTTAAAATAGCGTGTCCCGCCGTTCAAACGGCGATAGGGTATGTTTTATAAATAATTAAGAACACATCTGTATTTCCCACGAACCGATCATATAATTTATATCAAACTACAACCGACAACGATACTATCGATCTATTGAAAACAATAATAATAGCCATAAAGTGGAGTGTATTTCAACAAAAAAAAATTCGATATAATTCTTGGAGAATTGTAGACGATTAGACGGGAAATAGTAGAAGAAGAAGCCCCAAATATTCAACGAAATGTAAGAGATACCGGTTTTCCGGTGAATGGACATTTCGAATAAGTCTTCCAATTTGCTTTCTCTTCTAATATTTCCAATTGTTTTCGAATTGTTAGACAGCGTATACAGAATCTCACTGCAGCTGCTGGACGCTGCACAAGATTAGACACTTCAAAACTCTTGTGCGTGTGACAGTGGCTATTGTGGGTATTCCCAATCAACAATTTGCATAAGAAATATTTTAGAACTTGTAAGATTTCGGTGCGTTACCTGAAACGCAATTCCATTTAATAATAATAGATGGGAAATTTTTCCACATTTTATTTATACAAGGTTGACATTAATCTAGTATCGATAGAGCAAAGAGGCCTACGTTTTGTATGTGGGTCTGAAACTAGATAAGTGTAGGTAGATTTTTTTTACTGTTGGAAATTGTGTAAAGTCAATATATTGCCAATGTACAATTCCATTTATTTTAAGGCATATGTTGTAATTTTCTTATAAATATTATATAATTAAACTATAAATAAAGAGAATTTAATGATGAATTGACTTATTTCAATTCCCCACGAATGCTGGAAAAATCGAAATAGAACGCAATACTGTCAACTCTGGCCATTCAAGACAACTCTAGAAACCTTTTAATATCGAATAGGTTTATATTTCATCCACTATTTGCTAGAAAAATAAAGGTGTTATCCAGAAATTCAACGAATTTAAACGAGTTCACACCAGTACCAGGCCCAAGGTTTATTATTTTGGGCCCTTTTGGGAAAAATAATACAAAAAAAGTTAATAATTATCCATGATTTTTTTTCAATTAATGACACTCTCAACAAAGCGTAAGAGATAGTGAATGCCGCCCTCAAAATTATTCCGCTGCAAGCAGATACTTGCTTTGGTGCATCTTTCTTTCAAATTTATCACAAATTTCAGGGTGCTTATGATTTAGCTGAAATTATGTTGATGTTTTTATGAAACTTCACGCTTTCCAAAACCTGTGAAACTTCTCATTACTACGGCGCATTTCATACGTTTACTTCATAATTATCATCTTCCTTTTCTCGCTACCAGGTCCAGTGCTAGGGTATAAGACGCCCGCCTGCAAAACTGATATAGGCGCCCTTCAGATTACTTTTTTTTTAATTAAATTTAATCTTGAAAGCTCTTTTTGGCGCCCCGCAAACAGAGGCGCCCGCCTGAAGTGCATCCCTTGCGGGCCCGTTATCGCCGGCCCTGTTCGCTACCATCTGCAGCACAGCCACGCTTTCAGACGTCTGAATTATATGAAATGCCCTATAACTTGTTATGCCGCCCAGTGTGCGAGTCACTAAGCCTTCTTACAGCCATTTGAATAGAGCGCTTCGATAGTGGTCGCCACCTGGAACAAAGGTCCAGGATTAGTGTCACATTTTCTGGTCGCATCTAGGGCTTCCCTAAGTAGACAGTTCGTTTGATTGATTGTAGAAATTCGCCTCGACAATATTGTATTGTATTTCTAACGAATCATGGTAAAATCGGTTTTAGCATTTGTTTCAGAAACACTGAGAATGAGCAAAGAATCCAATTTTTGCTCTAGTTCTAAGGTGCTGTAAAATGAAGCACTAATATTTGTAATTTTGCGCCAATTCAATCGATTTCTATTGGTTTATCGTATAGTCTATAACGTCATTAACTTGTACCAACGCAATAACAAAAAAATAACTATTTTTATAACAAAAAATTCGCCTGGACAATATTGTGTACGAGAGGTGAGAGTATTTCGAACGAGTCATGGTAAAAGTGGTTTTAGCATTTGTTTCAGAAACACCGACAATGAGCAAAGAATCCAATTTTTACTCTAGTTCTAAGCTGGTGTAAAATTAAGCACTAATATTTGTAATTTGCGCCAATTCAATCGATTTCTATTGGTTTACCGTATAGTCTATAACGTCATTAACTTGTACCAACGCAATAACAAAAAAATAACTAATTTTATTAAAAACAAATTCTAAAAACTCCCACAAAATTACTATTATTACTATTATATAATAAAATTAAAATAACAGGCATAGAGATAAGAGACGGCCAATTTTGATAATTTACCAACCTTACAGAAAACGGTTTAAAAAAGTGAGTCAAACTATTTAGTCACCGAACGAACTATACGTGTTGCTGTCAATAGTAATATTCAAAATCAGCGGCTTTTTACTGTCGAAAGTCTGTCAAATTTCGACATAACCTCAAAATTGTTTTGTTTATTGTTTGACTTCGTTTTGTTTGTATGTTAAACGAAAATATCATTTTTTAAATAAAAATTCATCAAGAATTAATTAATTTATCAATAATTGAATAACATAAGTAAAAGTGTTGAAATGGCATCATCAGAAACGATTCAAGTAAGCTCGCTACCATTACCACCGATGCAATATGTGAACCAATACACCGATGAAATGATACGCCGTGGTCGTGCCCCCAGACCACCCATGCCAATACAGGACACCTACCATATGTTCGGCAATACATTTAATACAGAAGAGAGTATAATACGTCCATTAGAAAGTCAGGTACAATATGCTGTTATCAAATCGAAAATTCCACACAATTCTTATCGTTATTTGCTTGTTGATAGGGTATTAAACGATTGTACGCATTACATTTCGATCGTAGACGTGAATTAAAGAAACTCAATCAATCGTTATTGGCGAACTTTTTGGATTTATTAGATTTGTTGGTGAATTGTCCGGATTCGCCGAGACGTGCTGAAAAAGTTGAAGATTTGAGTTTATTGTTCATACACATCCATCATTTAATCAACGAATTTCGTCCGCATCAAGCCAGAGAAACATTACGTGTCATGATGGAATTACAACGGCGGCAACGTATCGAGACAACGAATCGTTTCCAAAAGCATTTAGATCACGTTATGGAGATTTTACAGCAAGCCATACAAAATCTACCCGAACCAATGGAAGTTGATTCTAAACTACTAATCGATACTGATCTGTTAGCGTATCAAGAGAAGGCGAAGAATGATGATAGTAAAGGGGAACCGTGTGATGTACTCGATAGGATCATGTGTAAAATTGTTGATAATATGCAATAATTGTTTGCCAAATATTTATTACTTATATTAAATAATAAGAATAGATTTATTTATAGGAGAAAACTATTTCTATCCATATATCTCTGAAGGTTCAACATATAAATGGTAATTTATCTAATTGTTTAAATACGAGGTAACAAACATAGAAACTTGTAAATACGTGGAAATTAGGCGAAAAATTCACTTTTACTCGACAAATCGTACTCCAATTCCTCATTCTTATACATATCAATCAATTTCTGTATATCATGCGACAACATCTCCAATTGTTTATCATGTTTTATCTTCAATTTCTCCTTTTCTTTACTTTGTTTGATTGTGGCCGTTTTACGTTCTTCTAAGAAACGTTTCGTATTATTCTGTTGTTTCTCTTTTAAGCGACGCTCTTTGTCACGTTTCGTTTTTAAATTTTTATCATTCGCGACCTCTTTCGCCGTTTCAACGGAGATTTTCGCTTGTTGACTATTCATTTCTTTCATTTCACGATCATGTTTCGCTTCCAATTGTTTCATTTGACCAGCCTGTAAGATTTCCATATGGCGACGTAATGCTTCACGTTGATCATCCAATTGATTACGTAAGAATTCCCATTCTTGTTTACGATGGCGTTCCATTAATGCACTCCATTCTAATGTTTGTTCGGTTACTAATTTACGTACGGCTGGATCGTTGACTAAATCGTTTTTGCTGCAAATGAAAACACAATTTATTGATATTGGGATTTGTATTTGCAAATTTTGGATGGATTTTGCACTTGATTGTAGCCTCTTGCATTAATTGCCGATTGAATTCAGTTGCAAAAGCTTGAATCTGTAGTCAGGGCCGACCCTGGCTTTGCTGGCGCTCCAGGCAAGTTTGTTTTCGGCGTCCTTTTCCAGAAATTAACAATGATTTATATTCCCTAACCACAAACTAACTATTTTGTAAATGAAAATATACAGTAGGGTCAGCCAAAATGATTAACCTATCGAATTTATGGTCTCAAAATGTTGAAATGTTGAAACAAAAATCTTCCATTGGGAAAAATTTTTCATTTAAATAACTCGCAAAAAAATTTTTGTCCATTAAAAATGCTATAATTTTTGAACCGTTTAAGATAAAAATTTTATCCAGGCACATTATTGTAGGGCATTAAAATTTCTAAAATATGCTTTAGAGTTGATTCTTTTAACTCAACAATTCATATACTTACGGTCTATGAAAAACAGTTATGTTTAGTTTAAAGCTATTATGGAGATTTTCATTAAAAATGCTATAACTTTTGAACCGTTTGAGATAAGGATCTCATTCAGGCATATTCTTATAGGGCATTAAATTCTACAAAAAAAATACTTTAAAGTTGATTCTTTTAACTCAAAAATTCATGAACTTACGGGCTATGAAAGTGGAAAAAACATATCTATTTTTCATCAACTTTCATGGCTCGTAAGTATATGAATTTTCGAGCTAAAAAATCAACCTTAAAACACCTTTTTGGAGAATCTAATGCTCTATAAAAATATGCCTGGATAAAATTTTTATCTCGAACGATTCAAAAGTTATAGCATTTTTACTGGATAAATTTTTTTCTGCATATTATTTAAACACCTTTTAAAATTGACCTAAAAATTTTTCCCAATGGGAGAATTTTTTTTCCAACATATTGGCCCTTTTGAAGCCATAAATTCGATAGGTTAGTCACTTTGGCTCACCCTAATAAACAATACAGATGAAGGGATTGGGACTAAGGAGGCAATTTGAGGCTTCGAAAAACCTTGCAACGATAGCTTTCGCAAACTCTAGATCCTAGGCGAAATTCAATTGTACCTTAATCAAAAATTTTGATTTTGAAAATCTTAGGATAATGATATTTGTCTTTATTTTGAAAGTACAAAAATTGGCAAACCTACAATCGAATGTACCTAGGACCTGGAATTTTCAATATCTACCCTTAGGAATTTTTTTGAAGTTTCCAATTGCATCCTTAGCCTCAATCCCTTCATCTGTATTTTGCCCTTTATTTGAACAGTCGCATCTTCATTTACAAAACATATTTTTAATATTTTTCCACCGTTTCTTTTGTTACTGTGCTGATAAGATTAAACGCTTATATACATTTTTGATAAGAACTGAACAAAACACACTTAACACCATTTTTAGATTTATTCGTTCCTATTCAGTTGTATTCCAGTCTTTCAGGTGTTAATGTTATTTCAAAATAGTGACCTTTTTGTTAAGCACTAATCAATTTAGTGCTAGTGTTAGTGTAAGTGCCAGTGCATTTAGTATACAAACGAACATCATACGATAAGGTTGGTCTTTTAATAGTTTTGATTTGGATGCGATTATTCTAATCTTCACAACAACAAAAAAGGTGGAAAAGTATTTAAAACGTCTTTTATAAATAAAAATATCGCTAAACAAATAAAGGGTACAATATAAATAAAGGAACTAGGGTTAAGGAAACAGTTGGAAAATTAATAAAACATTTTCAAGGGTAGATTTGGAAAATTGTAGGTCCAAAGCAAAACTTAATTCTAGGATTACCAATTTCTGTACTTTCAAAATTGAAGCAATGACATTTTCCAAAATGAATCAAGAGTTATCAGAGTTAAGACTGTTTCATCGTTTTGTTTTTTCTCCTGTTAATAATAGAAGATTCTTAAGAAAATACTCCTAAGTCCAGATTAGAACGCTGCCTGTTTTGAAGTGCTCTCGGGCCAGCCCTGTCTGTAGTGCAAAACCTGTGACCTTAGGAAGCGAAAACAATTCAAATGGCAGAAAATGGGCGTTGATGTTCATTTTGCAAAACCAATCATTCAAAACATTCACAAAACGGCTTAATATTTTGCATTAATTCCAGAACAGAATAATGCAGGCCTTTAAGAGCTCTGAGCTTGTAGCGACAGTTTTTCTGTAACTTTATTAGAACTGCAACAATTACATTTGACAGTCATTAAGAGCCTCTATTCAGTTTTGGAATTATTAAAGAAGTCGGCCGCTTTGGGGCTATTTTGAAATAATTGATGTTACAAGATCACTTCTAGAATTATCTCTTCGACCTTCAAATCTACTAACTTTTTGCCTTTGATAATTTTATCGATAGCCATACACTGCGCCTTCTGTACACTCAATTTCTCCTTAGTTTGTTTCTTCTTCAAAGCATCATACTCTTTCTGTTGTTTCTTGGTGGTCTTTTGGAACGCCTTATCTTGTTTGATTGATTCTATCGTAATCGGTTCAAAGACGAGTGGTTCCTCTTTCCTCTCTTCTTTCTCACGTTCCTTCTTTTCACTGGCTTTAGTATCTGTAACTTCAATACCCATCGATGACATTTGCTCGTTTTGTTTCTGTTGAGCACCTAGAAAACCTCTTGGATCACTTAATGCCGCCATAAAGTCCTCAAAACCATCCGGTACGTAAATCTTCAATTCAATATTACAGAACAACATCGGTAATGACATTGGGAAATTGGCTTCAGTTCTCAACGATATATGCCGATAACCGGCCTGTAAACCATCTAATGGCAAGATTCGTTGACCTAACAATCGACCACTCTCATCGTACACACCGAAACGTAAAACAGCCAAATCGGGTAGGACGACTTTACGAAACAGGAACGGTTCCTCATTATAGACCGGATTTAAACCGTTTGCTGGTACCATACGTGTTCGGAATTCACGTCGTATTGTATCCGTTGGTAAACCGTACATATCAACTTCAACATATGTACCGACTTTTTTATCGGATAAAAATTGACCAGCAATCACTTGTACGGAACATTGAGCCGCTATAACACCATCAACAGGACTCTCAGCGAATGGATCAAATGTACGATCATGACGACGCATAAAATCTGGTTTCAATAAATAACCACAATTACCATTATATTCGAATTTGCCTTGATTTAATTGCATTGGTAGATCGGATGTTTGGAAATTCAACGACACCATTTGACAGCCAGCATTCCAAAAGACTTGCGGCATATAATTGGAGGAATTGGCACGTGCACCACTCGGATAAATACGCGACATTTGTCGTTTATTATAATTAACAAATTCGATCGCTTGATATTTGAGATAATTCAAACCGGCCGGTTCCGAAAAACTCGACATATTATGATGGATATTTTTCTCTACAAATTAATTCGTTATTAATTTAGCATTAATTGTTGGAATAATTGTGGATTACGTTCAGCGACATCGAAGCCTTGGAATTTGACGGGTTGAGCGTAATTCACCATCGAACTCAGCCATGGATGGACATTCGTTGTAGAGCCGGTGTATTGAACGACAGGCGCTGCAGCTGCATCACCTTCTGCTGTGGGGCCGTCAACAGCTGGTGTCTATAATTAATTATTTAAAAAAAAATTGTAAGTACGTGGATCGCCGCGCATTAGAAGTGAAACTTCTCAGGTTATAGATAAAGTTCATTTTTTATTGGATTTTCTCTCGTTGCCTAAAGACTCAATTTTTTTCTGCAGTTGTCTTTTTCTGCATTTCACTTATCTCAAAACAATATTCATATTCACGCCATTAATTAATTAATAAATGCAACAATCATAAATCGCGGTAGGCCAGGAAATTTTAGTTTTGTTCCTGAGGGCGCTGTACATCGATCACTGACACCAACTTTAGACCCTAGTGTTTATTTTACACAGTTGAGAGAGCAGAAGCGACTCTATGGCAACGCTCCCACTCTTCCCTCTCAGCTGTCTGTTAGAGGGGAAGGGTCTCGCATTTTCGTTACGCTTCCGAACAAATTTGCTACCCTGCCGCGCCTAAAGAAGTTCCACTTCAAAAATATAATAATTTTGTGGCTTACTTCGGCTGTTATATCGGGTGGTATGGGTCGTTCCGCTGATGCACTAGCATCCTCCTTCTCTTCATCTTCAATAACGAATTGTCCTTGCCGGAACAATTCCAATTCCTGTTTCTCAACTTCGGGTTTTAAACGTTTATTTTTAATGAGAATTTTCCGTTTCAATGCCGATGGTGGTGGTAATGGAGCTCCCGCTTCTAATGGATATTCTTCTAACGGTTCTTTCAATAGTAAATCACCTAATATTTCATCACAATATTTCGCTAATTTATACTGTTGTGTTTTACAACAATGATTCTCAAATGACAGTATAACCGGATAATCGGATGTAACGAATGCAGTGTCACGGATCGCATAAATAACATCTTTGAATAAAATATCGGTACACATGGCGCGACCGTGTGTTATAATCGGTTCCTCATCTTCACCGCGACCATCCCAACAATCCAATTCGACACAACGACAACCGGCTAACAATACCTGTCTGTACATTTCCACCGATGATTTACCACCAAATTGCCGACCACTCAGATATGTATTATGACTAGAATTTATATAATATGCACATAATGGCTGATCCATTTCCATATAAATATCTAAACGGTCCAAGAATACGGGGGCATTCTCGTCACTCATCAAATACCGTATGAAACCATCTTTTGTTAAATGATTGACTTTCAATGCTTGCTCATCTTGTTCGTAAGTTTGTAGAATTTCAATTGCACGTTTCTCATCATATAACGGATATAGAATTTCGTTTAAACGTGGATCACGTTGTTTCTCATTCAAAAATGTGATCAATTGGTCAACAGTTAAATGATCCGCTTTACCCTGCGTACTACAATAATAATTTCAATTAAAAACGAACACAAATTATCATATTTAAAGGAAATTACATTGAACGAAACAATTCTTCAATATCATTCCTTGGACAAATTTTATGATATAAAGCATAGAATTTGTCGAATGTAAATTGGTCGGGTTCGATTACATCGTTTTTACCGCTCGGTAAACCTAATTCAGATAAACATTGATAGACTAATTTCTCGGTTTTACCAGATGCAAATGTACGAGCTACCATTTTAACGGAGACTTTACCGCGCGGATCTACCATGAAACCCAAACGCATCCAACTGAAAATGCACACAAAAAAAAAATACAATTTGATCCAATGTAACGTAATGTGAAAGCGTAAAACTTTCGTTGATGAGCTGCGAATGATGATTTTCAAACATTAGAAACGAATCAAGCGATTTGTGCAATCCTTTGGGAACAGAGGTGTGGGTATTGCACGGTATTCAAAAAAACCAGTAAAATGCACAATAAAGTAGTTGCGTAACAAATGGGCCAACGGAGGACAAAAGAGAAGTAGAAGGTTGTTAAATGGACAACACTAGTGATAGAGAAGGATGGATTAGGCTGGGTCAAAAGTATAGAAAATTCGTACAGCTTTATTGTGCATTAAGTTGTTTTCCATGCTCGAATTGCTTTTTAAATTGCATAAATTTTAAGTGTTACTTTGCAATTAAGGGCCTTTTTAAGTGCTACTGTGCAAATAAGAAATCGCAATAACTCTATCCTGCAAATGTTCATGTTTCCATTGCAGCAAAACGTTGATTATTAGGAGAGCTACCGGTTTCGAGTGCTTCTCACAAAACTCTAACTATAACTAAAAATACAGGGATGGCAAACGAAACAGACACACATGATTTAGAAGAGACGATTAGTTTGTTTTATTTACTATTCGTTAGTTAAGACGTATATCATCTCGTCCAGGGCTCTATATTATGACTAAAGGGCGGATTGAAGGTCATTTGATTCGAATTACAATGCTCGAAATGCACCATTGGCGTAGTTTAATATTAATGCATGTATTTACATAAAGTTATAAGAAAATACACGTAGAACAAATAAAAAAAATGTGTACGTAATTTTAAAACTTTTTTTTTATTTATTTTTGTCAAAAATTGTTTTTTTTTAATTTTCTATGGCAGAAACATCAGCTTGTTGCCGCTGACGAACCGTGTTTTAAAGAATGAGAGAGAGCGACCAGAAATTCATAGAAATACGGTACAACTAGGCACCTGTTTTTTGCCGTAACGTAGAGACGTCACGGTAGCAGTTCAACTGGTCCACTGCTTCTCTATGTGCGGGGTAGTTCGGACTTTATTTGTATAGAGAAACGTTTCACAAGAAAAGATAGAATATACAAGTACAACAGCTTTTGCCGATACGCTCTATACGAATTTGTCAGGAGACTAGAATTTGCCTTGCTCCAACTTGGAGCAGATATCCGCCCTTTAATTATGACCGACAAGCCATAAATACCTTATATACCAGGTGTTTTTTCTAACTATGGATAGGGAAGGGGGTCTGAAGTCTTTTTCTGCTTTGTAAATCAAACCAAGACTCAATCTAAAACAGGCTTAAACGGAAAGAAAACAAAAACCTCTAGTTATCCACAGTTAGAAAAGACACGCGGTATATTTTTGACTTTATCAATAAAGGGCGCAGTAAAGGTCATTTGGCAAGATTTACAACGCTCGAAATGCACCATTGGCGTAGTTTAATTTTAATGCATGTATTTACAAAAATTTATAATAAAAGACACGTAGAACAAATCAACAAAAATGTGTTCATAATGTTAAAGTTTTTTTTTAATTTATTTTGGTCAAAAATTGTTTTTTTTTATTTTCTATGGGAGAATCATCAGTTTGTTGTCCCTGACGAGCCGCTTTTTAAGGAGTGAGAGAGAGCAACCAAAATTTCATATAAATTCGGTACAACTAGGCACCTGTTTTTTCGCCGTAACGTCACAGTAACAGTTCAACTGGTCCACTGTTTCTCTACGTTCGGACACTATTTGTAAAGAAAAACGTTTCACAACAAAAGACTGTGCAGGTACAACGGCTGTGGCCAATACGCTCTATACGAATTTGTAAGCCGACTAGAATTTGCCTTGCTCCACCTTGGAGCTGATATCCGCTCATTATTTATCAATCAACATTTCACGGGGTGATATAGTTCGTTTCATACAACTTTAACCGTTAATAGGCGTGGGTTGTGGGTGGTTGTTTTCCAGATGATAGAGAGAGATTTCTCATGAAACAAACTATAACTGAAAAACAGAACAATGCAATAAAAATTATGCCAATATCAAAATCGGATCTTAAAGCAGTTATAGACCGTTTCATGAGAAACTTCGAAGTCGCGGAAGAAGAGAGCACCGTCTGCCAGATATTCAAAATCAGCTACATTCTTTCTTACATCTTCAAGGCAACTGTGCATAAACACCGCCTTCAGACGGTTAAAGTTACATGAAACGAACTCTACTCGATATAATCTAATAGCCAGAACAGAATTATAAATGTAATAGAAATCTATTATGTCTAGACTAGTGCTGGAAAAAGACAGAAACATTACTGATTATCGAACCAAGGGGCATAATAAATTTAGACAATAAACAGATTCAGATCTGGACAACGTAGCAATAGCGAGAATCTCTCAACTAGGCTAACTGTTAGCAATGATAAAGGTGATTGTGGCCTATTCTATTTGCCACCACTGTATACAGTTAAGCAATAGCTGCTACTTCCGGTTGTGTTCGATATTGGAGGTCCTTAACTCACTGTTTCATTAAAGCTGTACGTGGACAAACATTGTTCACTTTATTATTGTGTGTTACACTCCGCAAGCCGTCTTGCCATATCTGTGCGTTAGAATGCCATGCAATAAAACAAAACGTAACAATTATATGAAAGTATCAACAATGTTTAAACGTTATGTTATTCTTTTCGACATGCTGCATGCATTGGCACAATGAAAAATTTTGAAAAAAATTACCACAACTTACTGTTTTTTCAAGCAAGTCATTGGGCAGACATTATTTGCTTTCACATTATGTGTAATTTTTCTCAAGCCTTCCAACCACTCCTTTAACACAAATTATTTAGAATTTTGATTTTAAAATTTAGACAAAAAAAAATTAAAAAAAAACATGTTAGCGTTGTAGAAACGAAAAACTCTCAAATGCTTGAAGAAGAAACAAAAACAAGAACCAGCCTAGAATTACCTTGGCCGTTTCAGCATTCGGACAGACGATATGTTGGTAATTGATATTAATATAATCGGTCCCACTGCATATTGTCAACGATTTACTCTCCAAATCGGCGCCGTGTTTACTGGTCAATTGGCCCAATAATTTGGAATCTTTCGGCACACCACCGGCTCGCACATCGCTGACCTGACACAATTCGATAACGTCGCCCTCCTGTAAATTGACAATGCGTACATTTCGTACAAGATTTATAACGTTTTCCCGATTACGCGTCCTTCGCTCTTCCAATAGATGAAGAATCCGTACTCATCGACGCGGAATTGGGCCCGTTGTTCCAATTCGGTATTGTCCTTCTCTTCAGTCCATCGATCCACAACACAACCGGTTAGTAGCGGTTCTGGGACATTGATGCGCCAATCGAATTCGAATTTCTTCGTCATTCTTCCAAGATTTATCCGGATTCTGGGTAAAATTCACAGGACTGATTCCGCTGGAAATTTCAACGGATTAAATTTGATTATATCAATTTACAAATGTTTTCGGGGCCGTTTTTATTCGAATTTCGTCACATTGTTTATTTGTAATCGTTCATTATTTAGGAATTTTTAATTATTTGTAAATAAAACCCCACCTAAATCGTCCATATAACCTAAAAATTTCCATTGACAGTGTTGCCGGATTATCACCCCTAAAATTATTAGAGAATTACGATTTTATTAGAAAAAATGTATCGTTTCCAAAATTCGTAAAAATATTAAGGCCCAATAAAGTTCTGTTTTGGTATTTAATTGTATTTTGACTCGTATAGAAATATATTTTTTCAACTTCGGGTTTTTTTTCTGATGTTGCAAAATCGTTTCTTGTGTACGAAAGGTTTATTTATTTACTCAGCTGTGAGGGAAATTATAGTTTTTCATGTTTAGTGTTCTGTGGTTTTTCATACTACATTTGTTGGACAATTAGAAATTTAAATTTAATTATTTTTGTCGCTTAATCAGCGAAAATGTGTACAATTTGGCAACTCTACTTCGAATACCCAGCAATAAAGCGGCAATTTTGAATTTTCTATTCAAATTAACCATTTTAGCCCAAATTTTACCAAATAAAAACAGCACTCACCTACATCAGTCCATTGTAGTTACCCAACTGAACACGCAATATTCCATTAAAATGATCGTATTTCTAAAATTATCCAATTTAATCAAATTACGAGAAATCGATAGAATCCTTTAAAGTTACAAATAAGCTAATTTTCTAATATTGGATAAAAAGATAGAAAAACAACTACATTTACCAACGTACGTTTTATTGTTGTATGTAAAATTACATTATTAAAAATAATTATTGAGGTGCACTTCTGCCACGTCCAAAACCGCCTCTCTGTACAAAAAAAATCACCAAAAATTAAACTCACAATTATAGGCAATTCAATAGAACTTACGAATTCCAAGTCCCCTGTACCAGCACCAACATCAGCTTTCTTATCACCACCAGGACCACCGGCTGTTCGTCGATAACCAGCACGATCCTCTGTGGTCTTGGATGTTTCTGAACGTATCGCGGCCGGCCGGGCACGAATTGTTTCGGTTCTGGCTTGTCGTTTCAATGTTGATGGTACGATTTCGGGTGGTAGATGTAAGAATGTACGTAAATATTCAATACCAGTGTTCGTTAAATACCTACAAATGTACCGATTATGTTGGAATTGTTTTGATTTTGTGGGAATTCAAGACAAACCAATAGTAATGCCTCCAGGCGAATTGTTCTTTAACGTAACCCTTAGATTTTAATGATTGTAACGCTTTGATTACTTGTAAATTGGGAATGGTCTCCAATTCGGGATGTTTAGGGGCATGGTAGTCTTTCTTGGCCACCATAACACCCTCTTTGAAGAGGTATTCATAGATAGCGACGCGATTCTTTTTGGGCATCAACATCCTAGAAAATTTCCAAAACTGTTAACAATTTTACTTACAAAAATTAAATAAGTGAGGTTAGCAAAACACAACAATTTTTTAAGGCGATTAATTATCAAATATCAAACAAAACGCGCTCGATACGTATATGGTCAGAAAATAGAACAACAGAATTTTTCATTTTTGATAAAATTAAGCATTTTTACCTGAAGATTAATTAGATAAAGCGATTTTTCTTGCAAACTTACTTGAATAGGTTAAGATTGACGCAACTGTCAAAAGCGAAAAGAGACAAAACGATAGTTTACAGAAACAAGCTGCAGATGGCGGTGCTGCCGTTTTAGAGTTATGCAACCCATTATATATAACAGATGACTGGTTGCAGACCCACTTTTCTAAAATAGTGAAAAAATTATACAGTAGACCAAACTTTGTAGCGATTTTATGCTAGAATCACTTTAATATTTGTTGGTAAATTTCAACAATTCTGCGCTCTATTACGTTCTTTAATCAATATTCTGACGATTCGCTATTACTGTAACATTTATTGTTGCCATTTGCAATAAATATAAAAGTTATTCCATAATAAAATTGATGCAGCATTTGGTCTACTATAATCGGATAGTTAGTAATTTGTAATAATTAGGCAGAAATTATAATTTTCCAGAACTACATCCAGTTGCGGTGTTTTTACGTTTGATTTCTCCACAATCATCCGTTGAAAATCCATTTTAATCTTATTTCAAAATTAAAGTCTAAATCCTATGTGTTTTTCTTCTATAAACATTCATAGAGGAGTAAAGGGAGATTATGAAGACTTTATCTTGTGTTAATATCAAACAATTAAACATACACATAATTCATAAAAAATGTGGAATCTTGCCGAAATCTCCAAATATTCGCAATGTTTAATCATGAAACAAATACGTTTTATATTTATATATATTTTTTTTGTCCACACTAACAATGAATAACGTGAATTAATCCTAATTTTTCTGGATGATGTCATTTCTACGAAATTTTGTCGGATTTAAGATTAAAAAATTAGAGGGAAAAAAAAAGTTTAACGATAATGCTAAGCACGCAATTCTCGCCATCGATGTGTTTCATAATAAAGTAGGTATAAGGTGTATAAGGGAATGCTGTTCCTGTTGGAATCCAATGGGGATTTTTTGGAAATAAATCAAGGAAATGTAGTGACGCTAAGTGAACCTATGGGACACATTTCAAATATGACTACTGAATTGATGGCAAGCGACACAAATGTTATGACAATAGTAATGCTAGTAATGCTTTAGAAATTTTTATCAATCTCCGAAAACTGCCTTTTCTATATTTTGATTATTTATAATTAAACCGAGATGGAAATTCTACCCGTTCGTTCTTCGCTTTTGTTAATTGTTTTTTTTTTGTAGGGGGCCTTTGGCAGTCTCTTAGGTTTAATTTTCGAGCCTCAAAGCTATATTTTAACAGTTATGCTATGAATGCGTTGTTTCGGCCCGTTATTTTGTTCGGTTTGCGTGCGACAATCGAGTTTTCCGCACGCAACAATGTCGCAACGGATCTTATGACCTTATAATGGACACTCTCTTTGCGGTCATTTAAGAACTGATTGTATCGACAAGAAATATATTTGATACATACCTTAAACTCTTTCCGAATATTTAACTGCAAAAATACCTCACATTTTTAGTCAAAAACTGAAAACTAGAGGCTTTCAAGAATGATTGTATAACATTTAGTGTTTTTTTAGTATCTTCTATAATAATCACCGTCCGCACTCAGAAGCTCAAGAAAATACTTGTTGAGTCCCATAAGTTTTTCTAATTTTTATACGTAAAAATTTGATGCTGCAGAGCTCTTATGTGAACTCTTAGTTAACTAATTACCTAATTAAGTATAGTGTTGTTAGTGTATGTACTTTCAAAAGCTACTCGAATGGGTCTAAACTTGAAATTGTCGCAAGATCTAAAGTCCAAGCTGGACCTTAACCAATTGCGTTAATTGTAAGTTTAAATTAATTAATATTTCCGGAAAATTATATAAAATATAGAAAAAATTGTCAAATCGTTGTACAGGTGGACCATTTTCGATGGTTTTGCAGGGTATCTCCTATAAGGAAAGCTCGTACAAACTAACGGATAGCACATTCCTGTCCGACTTTTTCCTGACTAGTGAGATGGTGCAATTAGATTTTTGCTATGTTCTTTTGTTTTCAAGTTATTTCCGGTTTTTCATTTTTCCGGGATTTCTAAGATGTCTTATATCTCGTAGACTTTCAATAAAGTTGACGCTTTTTCCACAGTTTATAGTGTAGTTTTTAAAGCTGATTCTATTTAACTAATTAAATTTTCTCTAGCTCTCACCGTTTTTGAAATATAACACAAACTTATGTTTTTTTAAATAGAACCTATATTTAATTTATCGCTCATTAAATTGCTTATTTTTTTCTGATTTCAAATATATACAGTTTGATATAGTTATTATCAAAAATGCGGAAGTTATTTTGGAAATTTCGATTTCGCAAGTAGTGATTACAAAAATTACATTCGAAAGGACTTTAGAGTGCCATGAAACAAATTTTACCTATTGCAAAATACGAAAACAAAAGAATAAATAAATAGCAACCAAAATAATAGTTCGTTGACAAGCTAAAAAACGATTGTTTCATAGCACTCTAAAGTCTTTTCGAATATGATTTTCGGAATTTTTCCCTTCGAAATCGAAATTTTTCAAATAACTCTCACATTTTTGAAAATAACTATAGTAAATCATATATATTTGAAATCAGAAAAAAATAAGCAATTTAATGAACAATAGATTAAATATATGTTCCATTTAAGAAAACATAAGTTTGTGTTATATTTCAAAAACGGTGAAAGCTAGAGAAAATATAATTAGCTAAATAGAATCAGCTTTAAAAACTACATTGAAAACAATGAAAAGAAAATGAACTTTTTTGATAGCCTACGAAATATGAGGCATTTTTGAAATCGCAAAAAAATGAAAAACAGGAAATAACTCAAAAACAAAAGAACATAACAAAAATCTAATTGCACCATCTGACTAGTCAGGAAAAAGTAGTACAGGGATGTGCTAACAGTTATTTTGTATGAGCTTTCCTTATGGGAGATACCCTGCAAAACCATCGAAAATGGTCCACCCTGTACACTTTCCTTGAAAACAGTTTTTATTCGGAAATTTACAGTAATTTTTCAGACAATTTACCCAAACATTTTTTTTCGACATTTTTAAATTGAGTTTTCTCCAAAACTGGTGGAAATCTTTAAATAGATACCTACATAGTATCACCTTTTGGCTGATTGTACTTTTTAGTTCGTAAGAATTTTATTAAATAGCTTTCGAAAGGCTTGCCAACATTAATAATGATCGAACCACGTGGAATCCTGCACTTCACTATAAAATACCGTTGCGAATCTGCGTACAATTGAGCTTTTATTTTTTATACAAATTACATTTTTTTTTAATTCTCTTGTATTCGTTTCCAATAGTAATGAGCAATGCAAATTTACTGGAAAAATTATTCAGTTTTTCTCGCTTACTTATTAATAGAATCGAGTGAAATTGACCACAGTTATAAACGATAATAGGCTTGATGTTTGTATGAATTCGGTTTTGCAGGATTCACATCAATTTTCCCGAAAACTTGCTAAAAATTGCTGGGAAAAATGGATGCAAATCTCGGAGAAAAAAATCCATGCAGACGTCAAGCACATTATCGATTATAACTGACATAAATTTCATTCAATTCTGTTGAGAAACAAAGGAGAAAGAGTACAAATTATATTTAAATTGGCTCAGACATTCAATTTTTATATCTTTACAATAAGTTTTACATTTGAAATTATAGCTTATTATCATTGGAAAAAAAATAAAATAAAAATATCCAAAAAGACTTTGTAATAAAACAAATAAAAAATAGATTAGTGCCCTTAAAGATGCCCACAGTGAACTTCATCCTCAAGAGATCAAGTAACACAGAAACTTGCAAGAATTTGGCACAATTTGGATCAATTTCTGGCACACTAGATCTACTTAAAAAGCGGTCGTTCTCACCCCAAAAAGTTATGAAATCTTTAGACACCGACAAATTGCACAAGTCCTCGGATCTTAATAATTTTCAGCCTCAGATCACTGGGATCCGTTTAAACGTTGAAGTCGGGAAGCGGATTTTTGGCCAAATTGTAGATACATTTATGAAAAGCTTGGAACTACGTTTTGAGGCCTCTGAATGGAGAGAACCAATGTTATTCTCGATCAGGAGATACTTGTAAAAATCGGGCTCAATTAATAAGCTAAAGTTTCTTTGTTTAAAAACAGCACACGAGATTTTCGTCAGTTATTTTTCACCATGAAATTCATTCATAAAATAGCAATAATAAATCAGTCACCAGCTTAAGTAATGCATAAAAAAAAACAACAAACATTTTTGATGTAGGTATACAAAAATTTATAATCACAAAATATTAATTTTACCTAAAAAATATTAATATTTAATAAAACAAACATTTATCAATATTTTATATAATTGACGTAAATTTAATATTTAATATATAAAGAATGAGAAAGATAGATATATACAATTAATACACAAAAAAAAAAACAAAAGAATATCACTAAATATTCCACAACCGTACCGATTTCGGCTAATTCGATTGGTTGTTAAAGTTAAGAGCAGCCATGATAATCACAACATAATCCTATTGGTGTAATGTTACATTTAGAGACTCCGCCTCCTATATCTCCCCAATTGGGAAAACAATCTATCTGGTGGAGGTGTTTTTCATTCTGCATTTGTGTAAGTATGTGTATAGTAAATATGTGCAATAAGTGTCGGTGAATTGGTTGTATGTATATGTGTTTGTGTGTGTGTATTGTGCGTATCACCGAAAATTATCCTCATCCAAAGCTGTCTAGTTTTCGTATTTTAACTAACGTGGAAATCTAGTCGACTATCTATAAATTCGAATTAATTTGTTATTAATTACTAATTGATTGTTTATTGTTTTTCTGGTACGCCAAGGACACTAGATAAATGTGTGTGATAAAATAATTGTGGGTGTGAATTTAATGAATTTCTTTAATTAGTGATTGTTTTGTTTTTTTTTGTGTGTTGTTGTTCATTCAATTGTTTTGTGTGATGGTATCTTATTATAATTCAGCATCGATGATGTATCGTCAACAAACTGTAACAACACCAAACACACAATTCCCCAACCATTCAAATACAATGCAACACCATTCATGGTACACGAGTGGCTACCATCAGAATCCACAAATGTCGATGGCGGCGGCGGCAGCCGCAGCCGCCGCCTCATATTGTTTACAAGACGAACAACAAATGTGGCATCCACACACGCACCCAACAATGTTCCATAACGATTTCAATGATTTCATCAATAATCACCAATCAACACCACCACCACCGAATCTGAATAATTTGAATTGTAACAATTTGGGCGGTCATCATTTAATTGACGGTGATAATAATCAATTACCGTCACCATCGATCACGGTGTCTGGTAGTGAGATGTCTAGTCCTGGTGGTTTACGGAATGGTAATGTGTCACCACAACAACAACAACAACTTCATCAACAACAATGTCTAACAACACCAACAACAGCAACAACAACGTTGACAACAAATCGTCCACCACCGGCTAGAAGTCCGTACGAATGGATCAAGAAAACGTCTTATCAAACACAACCGAATCCGGGTAAGTGTCCATAAATCATATTGTCATAAAATTTACTACAATTATTACTATTATGTTAACACAATTGTTGTTATTGTTCCATTATTATTGTTATTAGCGAATAATAAAAACGAATCGGTTAGTTTCAATATCGAAGTCAACAATGGAGAATAGGTGTTTATCTTTTTAAATCCCACACAACTTGATGACGAAAAGTATAGGGTGTCCAGAATCCGTAAAATATTCTTAAGCGCGTTGCAGATGATGAAATAAACGCAGATGCGTTTGTAACAAAAAAAACACGAATCGGTCGCCTGTCAAGCACTTCAAACTGCTACTACGATTTCGTGTTGTTTATAGCGAACAACAGTGAGAGAACAACAAAAGGGAAAATAAACTCGGGAAATCACAGTTCTCACGAAATCGCGACCGACCATGATTACTGGGTTAATATTCTATTAAATATAACGAAAAAGGATGCAATCTCTCGCATTTTTGTTTATTAAGCAAATTCTAAATGTAACCGAAAATCTATACAAAAGTACCTACGTTTTTCAAATTATATTTCTCCCACCCTTTGGCCCTAGCATAAACTTTTGGTTTGAAACTGTGTTGTTTATTCGTCTTTAAAAGAGGGGTCAAGCTTCTTTGCAATTTTTGACCGTAAGACTATCAGCAAGCCTAAAGCTCTACGTCAATTATGAAGGGACCGCAGTTGACCAAATGCCACATTCTTAGTATTATCAAATTAGAAAATGCTTCAACTATATACCTACAGGGGAAAAATTAGTACGATTCTTCCCTAAATTATTGATAAGGCTTCAGTTTAAAAGGTTCCAAATAATAAATAAGAAATCGATGTACTTGGTATCTCTCCACAAACTGCGGGAGAAATGTCACCGTTTTTGTATTTTCGTTTTCAAAGAAAGATAAAGTAGTATAATTTTTCATGATATGAATCTATTATTGGAATAAAACTGCATTTCTTCGAGTTCATAATAAGATAAAATCCGCCCAGCAATGGAACATTATACCTGGATGATTTTGTTTACCCTCAAATTGCCGAAGCATTTTGGGGAACTACCTATCTGTTGAGTTGTGCGTAGATCTGATCACTTTTGTTTTACCTTGTGAAGCTCTAAACGCGTGCAAATGAAGGATTTAAAAATAGATTATCTACAGCGTTATAAATAAAAGAATAGATTCGGAATGTCGCCAAAAGTGGACGACATGCAGAAATGAGTACCTACTGAAGAAGGCATATAAAAAGTAGAAGAAGCAATTTTAAAGAAGCAACAAATACAAATTAAGTAAGAATACGTGACGCATGTTTTAGCAATTTTGCACGAAATATCCTGCATTCTGAGCCTCCTGACCCTTGAAGCTGTACAAGGGTTTTAATTTCTAATCACGACTTTATTGACCAAAATTGTCCAAGGCTGCGAAACGTGGATGTTTTATTGAATTCCCAATAAGATACACATATTTACAAGGAAATTGATGGCGTCACTTATTCGCAGAAGACTAGAAAGAAACCATTAAAAATTTCAAACTTAATTAATTCCCGATTAGATCAGGTTCAAAAAGAACATGAATAAATCAGCAGTTGCGTGTTTTTGAGTAGCAAAACCTCCTTACCAGCGTGATCTACAGTTGCGATCAAAAAATTTTGGACAGCGTTTTTTTGACGTCTAGAAATGTTAAATCTGCGCCATGCATTACTGTTATTATTGACGTTTTAAATGTCAAAATTAATGACTTTTTGAATATAAAATATTAAAGGCTGTCCTACACCAACTGACAATTAGATGTCCTTGACGTCCAAAATTTTTTGATCACAACTGTATCTCTGGGTACAGACACAACAAACGCCTATTTAGTGGAAGCGCCGGTAGGTGCCAAGAATAAATTCAAATGGACTATAACAGAGTGGCCGCTTGTGGCCGAGCGGCGAGTCGGCAACAAATTGCGAACACAACAAAAACCTACGTCGGCGACTTCATCCATAGGCGTTTTCAAAAGCTTGTATACAGGCTCGGACTGAAAAAAATCAGAACAAAAACAATCTATTACGTGGTGGCGTAAGCAGAAACTTGATAAGAAAAAAATCAAGTGACGACAACAACATCCTTTAAATGATAAACAACAAAGTTAAGCAGTGTTGCCAAATCAAGATCTAATAATTTCTAGAAAGTAAATAGACTCAACTGGAATTATATTAGAGAAAAATTTTTCATTTTCATGCAACATAGAAGAAGGAGATTCTACAAATTACTAATTTATTTATACAAAAACATTTACCATTCTAGAAAAAAAGTTGTCTGTTAAATCATTAGATCTAATGAATGTTCACTAAATCTGGCAATATTGGAATTATATATAACGCTATCGGCTACTATCAACTGCTAATCGTTACTAACAAACGTGACCAGCAAGAAATTTATAATGGTTATCCGTGCTTATTGCCCGAGAAAAGATGAATCACCATTTCCCATGTTAAAACATATATGGATCTGCTTCTGCCAGCGTTCATTGTGTACGCCCTAACCAGACCAGCGATTGCTTGACTTGAGCCGACCGACCTTGAGATGTTCCCTCATTTGTAACTGTCCGCGTCAGCGTTTGTTGTGTCTGTACCCTAAGACTCGACAACAAAACCAGGGAAGAGGCTGGACAGTGGCGACTATTTAATAATATTGTGGTATTTGTTCTATCCAGTGAATAACCACTGGTTTTTCGAAAACATGGCCGTTGTAGCAGCCATTCCTCTACGCCAAAAACATAAACTGCACTCAAACTTCCATCTAAAGATAGGTTTCCGTATAATAGGAAAGCGGTATACCCGGTATAGCCTGTAGATATACAGGCTGGGCATTCAATCTAGGTGGATAGGCAGAATTTTGTTAGCGCCCACTGTAAAAATTGATAACTGTAAATCCCATCCGCCCTCGGCCACGTTAGTGCACTTTAAGGGGTGAAGGCTTTATTATTATTGTTTTTTATATAGATACTTTGCTATTAAAAAGAAAATTGGTTATTATACAGATTTTTTAATTTTTTATTTATGCTAAAATGAATGATAATACCTATAAACAAAAAACAGTTATTTACTGTACAAGGTGGTAAATTCATACATTATGGCCGAGTAAGCCAAATCCGCGAGTCGACAAAGGGACTTTACCACCGTGTGTAGTACAAGATTTTTTTCAATACTTGCCCTTAATCTTTAATTTATTTAATTTTTTTAATTTTCTAATAAGTTATGACATTAATTATTCATACAATTGACAATGGCTGTTGGTTGCTATGGGATTTCTCGTAAACAACTAGCAATTGTTTTTATTTATGTTGGTTTCTATGGGTTTCTATGGGTGCTCGATGGTAAAGTAAACACTTTATCATTGAGGTGGGTAAAGTGCTACTTTACCATAGAGTTTTTAGCCGATAAACTAGGACTTTAACAGCAAGTGTTGAAAAAATAAATAAACACAATTCTCGTCGTTTACGAACATATTCCAAAATTCCTTGTTTGACCTCTGTCCTTCACTATCAACTCCATATAATTACCTATCTATTTTCTTCTATTTTCTGTCTATGCGTTAATGAAATTCCTACTATCCACCTCGATGGAGTGCCTACCCTGTAGGCAGTATGTTTACTTCAGCTTTTTTAGTCAAGCATTAAAATTTCTGGACTGTTAGACGAATAAATGTACCAGACAAAGACGGAACTATATTCTATAAAATTTCACCATTTTAAAACCAGATCTTATTACATTTCTTGTATTCATAATTAAAACGCACTGATTCTTGTTTATATTTGATAAAGTAAGATGACTTGTTTAGAGAATACGAAAATTTTGTCAAACGTTACATTGAGAAAAATTGCTGTCGGAATATTTGGTGGAACAAAACGATTGTAGGATCGGCCCTTAATTTTGATCTTTATCACATTTTAAGACAATAAAAATGGGGATGTGCCACATAAATGATCCCATTCAATAAAAGCTTATCATTGGTAAAAGTGAAAATTGTCGCATATAAAAGACGCATAAATCATTACTTATTGTTAGTATCTAAAGTAAATCACGTGTCTTAATGTTTGCTGTAATCATGTTCTAGGCATAGTTCAGCTTATTATTTCTCTACTCACGCATCTGTATATGATTATGATTATACTGTAATGCTCAAAAAACGCAGAACATAGAGAACTAAATTAATGCTTCAAATATTAAGACTAAAAATAAGTTGGGTAAAAAGATATGGTAATTGTTGAATTAACCATTTTTACAATTCTGTTTTCAGCAGATGTTAAGCATTCCCTTTGCGTTTCAAATTTTCTCCATTAGACTTTAAAAGATGGTGACCATCAAGTAGACCAATTTTCTGCGGCTTTTTTTTAAATTTTCAAGATCATGTTTGGGTTACTGGTTTTCAGGCAGAGCATCCCACAATAGCCACAATTGGGCCGTGAATCAATTCCAGTTAAAAACTGAATTAAAAGGGGGTAAAAATAATTAGTGCTTATAATCTCTAAGCAGAAACATTCATTCCCAAAGGCTTCTGGATAATTTCACATTTCTATTTGGGAAACGAACCTTTTTTGGGTTTAATTCGATTGTCACCAAATTGATTTCGATATAGAAACTGTGCAAAAAAGACCCTCGTTTAACATTATGTAAATTGAACATTTACAGATTCGATTTACACAATTTGATAGTCTAATTGTGAAAGTTATCCACAACATGTTCGACTTTATTAGCAAACTATAACAGTGTCTTAATAGAATTGTTGAATGAATCAAAACTATGATATGCTTTTGTTTGAATCAGTGATATAGTGATGTCATAAATCTTCTAGATTTGCACAAGCTCTGTTTTCTTTAAGTTTCATTCATGCTAAAAACATTTCCTTTCCTCTTTGTTTGTCGTTGTTTTCTCTATTACCGATTAAAATGAGTAACTTAATTTTCGGTTTATTTTGACGATTTGCTACGAAATAAAAGTGCTCTAATTATGTGAAAATCGCTATTATTAATTCAATGAGTAATATTGTCTTTTTGATATAATTGTTTACATTTTTTTCTAAATATATACATGTAGTTTTTTGTTTCCTTTCTAAGTTGTGGAGATTTCCGAAAAAAACTCTCAACTGTTTACACTAAAAAATCAAACAAAAAAAAACACCACACACCATTCCCCGCACTTGTAAATATTGTTCGAGTTTAAAATTATAATTTTAATTGTGCGACAAAACGATTTCATCCAGTTTTGTAGTTTTACCACCACATTACGATTATAAACAACCACAATAGTGGCGTCGGTGGTGGTGATGTTTAGAGGAGATATCCGACCAGCCCCTACGTCCAACTTTTCGTCCATGATATATTTGCGTTGGAAATAACAGTGGCGTGACAATGTAATAGCATCAATTGAGCCCTGGGGAGGTATAAGCTGGAAACGGTGGGGAGTTTTGAATCAAGTCAAACTGACAATTATCGGGACGAAATAGTCGTCGGCGCCAACTAGATACACATTTGAAGGGATGTTTCAACACAAATATATTATTGTCAAATGGTTGAATAAAGTCACTTGTTTCCATGACAAATTACTCCCTTAACAAACATTGTTGTTAAATGTTATGCTATCATTCGTATATACAGGGTGATTCTGTTCATTTTTTTTTGTTTTCGACGATTTAACAATTACCGCGGTTAATGGGGGTGGTAACGAGTCGCTGAACACGTAGCAAATCACCTGTAGATATAGCTAAAGTTGAAATTCTCTATGCGGCGTACACAAATAGTTATGTACCTATATTTCCCTGGGTATATGCGTATTTATGATAAGACCAATCGCTATGATCAAGAGGATTAACTAGCGGTGAAGATGAATAGTGTCGGCTTTATTTATTTGCGATAACATTTTAACGCACCTGACAACATATGCATTGTCCTAAAAGCACGAACACCCAGGATACGACAACATTTATATATTTAATTTAAGATTATCATATATTTTAACGTCCGACATCACACCACACTGATAATGGTATATGTATGTATAACGAGATAATAACAAAAAATATTCCCTAATAAGATGTGTGCATGTCCATGGAATTTTCCCATTTTTCTACACAAATCATAATCAATCAAAAATCTAATGTATTTATCAAGAAAAAATCGTTATCGTTATTATTCTTTGTAGTTATTTTCGCGATTAGCTGACAAACGTAAATTATAGGAAAAAGACGTACAGTCTACGTCAGATCATCTATAAACATTTGTGTTTTTTTTATTGTTGGTTTATCTATTCAAAACAACAACTCATCAATTGAATATTGTTTCCCCCATTTTGTGTGTTGATAACAAATGTAATTCATATTTCGTACACAAGGTTATCTGTACTATATTCACGAGATAGATCATTCACTTAATTGGTTAATTGCGCTCTAAAATTGTAAGAGAAGCACTAAAATCGGCGAACATCACGGTAACAATAAAGGCGGATTCACACTGTAGTGCTAGTCAACTGAGCCGAGTTTCTGTCTCGGTTCGGTCAAATATTCTCAAACGAAACACAATCGGAGCATACAAAATTTAAAACTCCCTACTATTAAGGGGATTTCACGACGAACAAAGATTCACCGTTGTTGAGTTGAGCAGCGTTGTCTTTGAGTTTTTTTTCCAAAGGATTGAACATTTTAAGCATAAAATCGTTTGATATTCGTTGTCAATGGTAATGAGCTATAACTTCAAATGAAAACTTGTAGGAAATTTTCTTTAGGAGAGATGTAGTAAACTGGAAAAATGTTTAAAAATGAGTTCTACGGAGGTCGCTTGAAACCGCTGAACCTCAAAAATTATGGTGTTCAAAAATTTTACTACTTAATGGGTCGACGGGCAATTGCAGCGGGCCCCAAGCACTAAACAACAGCGACCCCTTATAGTAAGAAAAGACCTCCAAGAAACGAAATTGTACAAAAAGGCAGTTTCCCAACTTGCAGGGATAATATAAGAGACTATTCTAAAGTATTATATGTATGTATAAGAGGGAGAATAAGGGTTGAAGTAAAAGAAGTTTTTCTCAAAATATCTCCAAAACCACTCATTGTCAGTATTTTTTTAATAGTTCAAAGATGAAATAATGAAGACTCTTAACGGTGTTTATATTGATCTGTGATCTATGTTGAACTGTATTACCCGGAAAAAATAATTTTCGGGAAAATCGGAAAAACCTATTTCTAGGAGAGTTCTAATATCTCGAAATTGAATAAAACTGAACAAATTCATTAAAAAAAACTTGCATGTGTTTTCCAGAAAATTCAAAAAGATTGCCATTAAGGGGATATCACGATGTTTTACGATGTAGAGTTCTTGAGATGTGCAGCATTGACTTTGATTTTTTTTTAATAAAGAATTGAACATTTACATTTGTTTCCAATGGTTACGAGCTATAACCTCAGATGAAAATTTGTTGGAAAATTTATTTAGTTTTCCCGTAAGACGTTAAAATTCATTTAGGTACATTACCAATTTAAATCGATTTTGATGTTATTCTTTTTTGTTTATTAACATAATGAATGAAATTTATGTCACTGATAGTCGTTAATATGTTTGATGTCTGTATGTATTTGCTTTTCCAAAATTTTTCAATTTTTCAAGAAATCTGATAAACAAGAACTGTTTGAAAGAATTAATTTCTTTTTCTAGAAAATAGATGTGAATCTTGCAAAAATAAATCCATACAGACATCAAATCTCCTTCCACATTGTCTTTTTTAATTGAGTGTTCACAGCGAAAAGGAGAATTTGCTCCAGTAATCTATGCGTCTAAATGCAAGCGTTTACTTCACTCGTAAGACTAAAAAACCGTATTGAGCCCCATTTCTATCTCCCTTTGATTCATGTAATAAAGAATGCTCTCTCAAAGGATAAATATCGTGTTTCTAAAGAACGAGTGCAATATACGTCTTCTGACACGAGTTTTTTATACTATTTTTTCTATTTTGCCTATTTTATGCCCTTTTTTACAAAAAAAATTGCGAGATTTGATATTTAGGGAAATTGGTGGGAGTTGGTGTTACTAAAAAAAACAATTGAACATTCAGCTAGGAAACTTCAATTGTTTTTTTCGCCAAATTGCTTATTTAACAATGAGTGAAGAATTTTCATGTACTCCACCTGAAATAAGGGAAATTGCTGAAAATGCAGGAAGCAATTTACTACCCGATAAATCCAAAGATCAGTACGAAAAACGGTATATTAAGTATCTTGTTTTTATGATTTTTGACAGTTGTCAAAATCAATGAAAATGTTACCAACCTAGTGGAAAAAAATTCCTACATTTTACTTTTCAGCACTAGTATCGAAATGAGTACATTTCGATACAGTAGCGAGTTTAATAATAGCGCTATTATTGACGCAAAATAGAAAAAAACTTTTTTTAAAATTTTCAATGTAAATCATCTAAAAATTTTTTTTTACAAATTTCCGTTTTCATTATCTTATAGGAAATTAAATTCTCTATAAAAAAAGTTCCTTTCATTTTTTGCTCAGCCTCATGGTAAAAAAGTTAAAACCATAAAATTTTGTAATTTTCATTTTTTTCCACTTTTTTAACGCTTTGTAACTTTTTTACCATGAGGCTGAGCAAAAAATGGAAGGAACCTTTTTTGTAGAGAATTTAATTTCCTATAAGATAATAGGAACGGAAATTGGTAAATAAAAATTTTCAATGATAATTTTTTTTTGACACAGTCTAGTGTTCACAGCGAAAAGGAGAATTTGCTCCAGTAATCTATGCGTCTAAGTGTTTAGTTCACTCGTAAGACTAAAAAACTGTATTGAGCCCCATTTCTATCTCCCTTTGATTCATCTAATAAAGAATGCTCTCTCTAATAATTGGATATATTTTTTTTACAAAAAATAAAAAGGCTTAGAAGGAGCATTGTCCTTTATGCGTACCTATATAGGATAGAAACTGATATTTATCTTAAATGTCCTTGTTTTGTTGCCACTACTGTATATACGATTTTTTTTTGTTGATATTTTCCAATTGCTCTGTTGTAGGCAAAACAAGAACAAAGGATAAATATCGTGTTGTCTATACCGAACATCAACGTTACGAATTAGAAAAAGAATTCCATTTCCACAACAAATACATAACAATCAAACGAAAATCGGAATTAGCGGAAAATCTGGGTCTATCCGAGCGACAGATAAAGATTTGGTTCCAAAATCGACGCGCCAAAGAACGTAAACAGAATAAGAAACACAATGAGGACAAACATCCAATTGAACAACAACAACCATTAACAGCCTATCATCATCTACAACAACATCATAATTTCGTGCAACAAACCAGTAACAACAATATCATTGATTTACCGATACAACAACATATAATTGACGATAATGTTAAAATTGAAACAAATGACAATATTGTTTAAACTATTTCAGTATTACTAATTATTTATTTGAATTTGTTTAGATCTGTATTAGTAAATGATGCAATTGTAGAGAGAACCGTCCGATTTAATTCAAATTTCGCGGCACAAACCAACCAATCAGAGATAACAAACAATAACAGATTCGGTACGTGATTGGTGCTATTGAAGCGCGAAATTTGAACTACAACTCAACTGATAGAAATTGTATAAAAATTGAGAATTTATAAATAAATTCGTATTTCGTACACTAGCGAAATCGTTTATTAATTCGAAATACCGATGAAAATTAGAGCTTTCCTCACATTTTGTTTGGAATTCGTTGTTGATTTTAATTAAAAATTGGTTTATCTAACGTAAATATTTAATTTCTAAATCAATTCAAGGTTATATTAGCTGTGCTAACTGAAGAATATTTTCAAAAATTGTATTATACAGCAGCGGCAACCCAAATATGGGCATGTTCTAACACAAGGCGGCCGGTGGTGTCTAGATCCGTTGTCTAATCGGTAGATTATTCTCGTTTTTGTGTATGTAGAAATTAAAACAATTTTTCTTGGAAAATTAAGCGGTTTTCTACAGAAAAAAAAATAAGAATCTTAGCATATTTGTTAATCATCAAAATTATACAAACAGATTACGTTAATCCAAGGCTAGACTAGAATCTTATTTACACGTTGTGTTTTTTTTACGAAATAAGTCCTAATTGTTTTCTCTCTGCTGTTTCCAGGTAAAACTCGTACAAAAGATAAATACCGTGTCGTCTACACGGATCATCAGCGTGTCGAATTGGAGAAGGAATTCTATTACAGTCGCTACATAACGATACGTAGGAAGGCCGAATTGGCCAACAATTTGGGCCTGTCTGAGCGGCAAGTGAAGATATGGTTCCAGAATCGGCGTGCCAAAGAACGGAAACAGGTCAAGAAACGGGACGAATTGAGCCATCATCAACATAAAGACAATATTATTAATAATATGACACAACAAATGATTTTAAATCAACAACAACACCAGCAGCAGCAGCAGCAGCAGCAGGATAATCGAATGTTACATGTGGCTAACGATACAGATTTGATTGGTCAAAACAATTTAACAAGACTTGTATGACCACAGAACCATGAGTGTTGTATTTATAAAAATGTTTTCTGGTTAGAGTCTATTTGATTTTAGTGTTTTTAGATTTAATTAGTTAAGTTTTATATGTCTGTCAAAATTAATTTAAAAAAGAATTGAACGTTAGAAGTGAAACTTCTTTGGTTAGAGGTGAAGTTCATTTTTTTATTGGTTTATTTGCTTTCTATCGTTGCCTGAAAGCTCGATTTTTTTCTGCAGTTGATTAATTTATAATCGCGGTAGGCCAGGAAATTTTAGTTTCGTCCCAGAGGGCGTTGTACATCGATCAATGATACCAACTTTAGACCTTAGTGTTTATTTTACACAGTTGGCAGAGCTGACAGGGAGAGTAGAAGCGACGCTATGGTAACGCCCCCACTTTTCCCTCTCAACTGTCTGTTAACGGGGAAGGGTTTCCCTCACGGGTTTAGCATTTTCGTTCCGCTTCCGAACAAATTTGCTGCCCTACCGCGCCTAAAGAAGTTTCATTTCAAAAAAATTGTAATTTATTTAAATAGCAACAATTAATTATAAGGTACTATAAATCAAATAAAAACTTCCAAACTTTAGAGATTATCTAACAATTATCGCCACAATCCGTACAGAACGTTCTTAATATTCAAACCCGCAGTTTGTTCGACATCAACAAACTCCTTCGTCCCCTTATGTTTAACTTGCAATTTAATTTCGTTCAAATTCGCCTGTTCATTGAATCGTGTCGTGATCTGGACGACACAACCTTTACTTAAAGCACCATTCTCATCAGCTGCCGCTAATTCGTTAACAACCCGCCGTTCAACTTCATACTTAATCGATCGCGCCCCATAATTCACATCATAACCATCCGCTAATGTTGTCTCAACACTGCGATCCCATAACAATTCGATTTTATGTTTATTCTTAGCCCGTTGCGCCCAAATATCCAATTCTTTTTTAACCAACATCAACAGTTCACTGCGCGAAAACGGTAAGAAATAGACGATTTCATTGATGCGCCCCAAAAATTCGTCGCGTTTAAAATGTCGCTTCAAGATCGGCTTGACGACTTCGTCTTTAAATTTACGCGATACCGTGATTTTATCGATCGAATCTAAATCGTTCTCGTTACGTATCGCACGTAAACGTTCGGCTTCTTTACGTAACTCCAAACCGTACTGTGCTATCTCGTCACTAGCCAGATTCGATGTCATAATAAATATAGCATTACGGCATTCGATCGTTTTACCTAAACCGTCCGTTAAGCGACCCTCATCGAATAATTGTAGTAAAACAGTTAAAACGTCCGGATGTGCCTTATCGACTTCATCGAATAACACAACAGCATTCGGATTTGATTTTAAACGTTTCGTTAATTGGCCGCCTTCATCGTGTCCGATATAGCCGGGTGGGGCGCCGATTAACTTTGCCACTTCGTGTTTCTCTTGATATTCGGACATATCCAATCGGATAAATGCTTCACTTTTATCTTTGTGTATATAATTGGCTAATTGTTTGGCTAATTCGGTTTTACCGATACCGGACGAGCCCAAAAACAGGAACACTAATGGATGCTCATCGTCGCCCCAACCGTTCTCTTTGCGCCGTATCGCGGCTGATACTATCGTGATGGCCGCTTCTTGGCCGATGATGTATTGCCGTAAGCGGGCTTCTAACGGGAATTTTCGACGTTCCTCTAAACGTTTCTGCTTATTGATTTCTTCGGCCTATAATTAAAATAATTTAGATTGGGATCAATTTGGGAATTATCGCGTATACTTCAGTGGTTTTTGTTTGTAGATACGTTTTGAGTGCCCCATCTCGAGCATATTGTAACGGTATATGGCCGGCATCGTTCTCTATACACGGATCAGCGCCTTTCTGTATCAACAATTCAACAATCTCTAAATCGTTGACGAGTACAGCATAATGGAGGGCTGTAAAGCCACGGAATGTGGCTTTACTACTCAATCGATTCGAGAATTCGTCCTCTCTAATTGCTAATACTTCGAACGGGTGCAGATTCTTTTCAGTGGCGGTACGTTGGACGGTGACGAATTCATCGCCTAAATTCGGATCGGCTCCGTATTTCAATAGAAGTCTAACGATGTCGGCTTGATTGTTTACGGCGGCTAGCATTAAACCGGTCCAGCCTAGCGAATGCCTCAAATTCGGGTCGATTTTATCATCTCTCAATAATCTAGAAAACAATAGTTGCCGTATTATAATTAACAACAATTGATTGCGAATACTTTAATGTTTCTGGAGTGTTCCCAAATCGTATTGCTTGGAAATAGCGTTTCTCTTGGTGTTTATTGTATTTATCACAATAAACTATACCAATAATCGATGGATATAATAATTTACGAAACGTTTTTAAATAATCGTAATAATGATAATTGTGGAAAATTGTTATTTTGTAGAAAAAGCGATATTTGGTAAAATTGTGCAATTTTATTATTTGATGTTTAGTTTGTTTACTATTCAAATGCTGAAATTTTGATGAAATTGTCCGTAATAGACGTGTTATCACAGAAATATTCATCATCTGAAAAAATCACTGAAAATTTTGAAAAATCACAACCAAAATTTGAGGTTAGGAAACGACATGGGAAACCACTCACGTTACCAACTGTAACTAGCGTGACTGTAGTTACGGCTTGTGGATATACAGATGCGGCACTCTATCTAAATGTACGGCATAGATAAGTAATGTACGGCACTCAACCTACTTTACAATAGATTTTTTACCTCTAATAACACAGATTATGATTGTAATAAGTGTGTATAAATAGATTGGACATATTTTTCGGGTATTTCATCCATGCGCGTTAGGCAACCCAAATTACATTCTTCGATTAATTTGTCTCTGTTTAGCACGTAGTGCGATTTAAATAGATAGATTGCAAAATCTTAGTGTTAATTTATTCAACCACTTTCCTCTAATATGTTTTGACAGGGGTACCCAAACAATTACATTGGCAACGTGATAAAATAAAATTAGGAATGGTAACAGATTAAGGGTGCCTTCCACTTGTGACTCTCATGGCTCACATCGACCACGGTCGTCATGCGCAATACAGTCTTGAGATCCATGGGCGAAAGTAGCCAAGTGGAACGGCTAAACGGTCGATAACGCCCCCTAGCGGAACGTGCTCACAACAGGTTTAAAGATAACCGCCCCGTGGCAGAACTGTTGAGACAGAGACAATAACTGATAAATAATTATAGGAAATTAGAATAAATAAAATTATTTCTAAAAGTTTATATTATTTCCCCACATCCAATATAAATTAAATTAATTAAGATGATACATTTTCAGTGTTTTTTTACTGTTGCAACGCTTGCTTAATCGTACTTCTTTTTTGAATTGCGACATTTCGTATTCGTTGAGTATTATTTGTCGCATTGTCTTTCGTGTAATTCATAAGCAGCATCACTTACAAGGTGACTATCTAACGGAAATTTTTCGGCGTCATTTAGAAAAGTACACACATCTGATTATCGGAACACTCTCTGATCGTGAACAGAGCCAGGATGTCCAGTATGACAATGTGTTATTAACATTTTGTGATCACATACCACCTGTAAGTAGACATACAAATAAGTACAGATAAGAATGTACTTTACTGTATAGAAATATAGATGATTTTACCTGTATTTGAATGGAATAAAATGCTTTTCGATTAATATAATCTGCAGCATTCTCATTAGGGGCATTGATGCGAATATGGGTGCCGTCGATGGCCTCATATGATTCCTGGAAATCTACTGTATGAGTCCATAGTATTCAGTTTCCAAAGGGCTATCAATAATTGCTGCCGAGATGGAATTGCACGACAGCCTGGGACTTTTCTGATTAAAACTTGATGAACATATTCGAATGTTGCTCTTGATATTCTGTTAATAGAGCGGAAATAGTAAAATATAATTCTGTTTAGATATAACACAAGTAATATCCACAATTAGGAAAAAAGATAAATACTAACCTAAAATAGCTTTTGAATTCCTCATCTGTATAGCGTTGGATAACATCAACATAAACTATAATCCGAACACGACATGGTAGTTCTTATCGTTTGTATAATTTTATGTATAATTCATCGCCTTCATCGTCATCATAGTCGGAGGTTGAACTTGATTCAAACTCGTCCATTATGAGTGCCCTAACAACCCCCAGAATTTCTAGATCAAAGGTTGACGCAGTTGATAATCAGATAATGGAATAATTAGTAATAACTCACCATCAACCGATTCACCAGTTAATTCCTGGCATAATTGATATGCAAATTCTGAATCTGAAAATAACATATACTTTTTTGTATTGTGAGGTTATGTACGGATTTATTGAAAAATCATGCACAAAGGAAAAATACAATATGATAATCAGATAATAGAAAATCGATTAAAAATATTTACCAGTCTTGGCACAATTAGCCATTTCATTTGAAACAATTTGAAATAATAAATTTCGTTTCGAATAGTTAACCAGCTTTAACTATAGCAAACTATAGTAACTACAACTCGCCCTCTAGCGGCGACCAGAAAGCCTCACCTAAATTCTGTGGACGATGTGATCCATGTGAGCCAAAATTGATGACGTAAACGATGACGTCGAGAACGACCATGGATCATGCGCAATACAGGCTTGTGAGTCAAGTGGTCGATGTGAGTCGCAAGTGGAAGGCGCCCTAACTTATCTATGATATTAACAGTATACCTTATCCACTGAGAGAAGGGACTTTTTTGACAGCCTAGTGATCAACTTCATAGAGTAAAATTTCCTACATTTAAGTCTAAACGCAGCTCTTTGTAGCTCTATAATGCATTGAAGAAGGAAAACTCAGATTTTCTGTGAGAAAATTTTATATTCTACTTATTTTATAATATATATCGAAGTGGCTTTCGCCATTACCAAAGAGTATTTTGTTTGCACAATTTTCGTATTTTGTAATTTTAACTTTTGCGCCATAGAACTAGTAATTTATCTAGTTACAAAAAATAGTCCGTTTACTCGTTGGATACTAGACATTAGCTACATTGATAACCCAAGTGTTGATCTCCACTTATCTCAACGTTCATGATTTTTAACTAACCTGAAAGTTTTTGTTATGCCCCCTAATTTAAGCTTCTTTCTAGGACTGTAAGGCGTCTCTCGTATCTTCATAATCGCCACTCTTTTTTCTCTCTTTTATCAGCAGGGGCGGATGTAGACTTGTAGAAGTCTAACGATACATTTTTTCATGATGTTCGTTCTGAGCAACATTTAATTGAAAACTAATCATTTATGGACCTCCCTTTGGACAAAGGTTTGTCTTTTTGGGCATTTCCCAGTTTCGAGAAAGTCAACGTTATTTCGTTTCGTTTAATTGTTAAATCATCTTCTTCCGAAATAAGTATCTCATATGTTTGTAGTTGCTTAGAAAGTACCTAAGTCTTAGAAAGTTAGTCTTTTATTTTTGACTACATCTCCAACTTTTGCAAAAATAAATTTTTAGGATCAGTCGGAAGATCGTCACGAATTGTAATAGCCTTTCGTAAGTCACAAACAACCCTTTGATTGTCTGAATAAAGCAAGCAGTATAAATATTATTATCGAGGATAAATCGATGCTTGCGCGAATTCATTTTATGGTGCAAAACTGTTTCCGCCTCTCTTTCAGGATCTTCTTTCTGAAGATTTGAAATAAGAGTGGGAGTGGAGTAGAAGGCGCTTTAAGCCTTTAGAATCTTCCCAACACTTTTGAATTGCACATACTTCCTTCTTTGTTGTCTTAACTCACTTTGAAGGACAATAAAAGTACAGTAAAAATACAGTAATCGAATGATTCGATATTCATTAATCTTAAATTTACAATTTCAAAATCATTTGATTGCGGATTAAAAGATAAGTGATCAAAACGATTGTTTAAGCTTTCTGATGGGGAAAATCATACAACTGACTTAATTATAGAAACTAAAAAAGTTAGAAAACATATTGGTATTTCTTCCCGAGAATCGACCGTTTCTTCCTGGTGCATTCTCCAACAACACCTGTATAGATGTTGATTGACTTCCTCAATTGGTTGATCTCTAATAATTAGAATTATAAGAGAAGAAAAAAGCTGATATGCTAATTTTGAATAAATAAAAGTTGACACTCCTTTAACGAGTGTTTAATTATATATAATTGTTTGAATTTGAATTTTAGTAATCATTCCAATTAATGATTATTTAAATTTGTTCACATTACGTTTTCTGTATTTTTACACAATTTGAGAGCGGTTCAAAGGGAATATTATCAGTGAAAGTAAAAATTTGCCTAGAAAATGTATTGAATTGATCGGTGATAGGATAAAAAGTAACTAACCAAATAAATGCGCTGCTAAACTAAATATCGACACAATTAGTCCTTAATAGATACGGTAACAACAGATTTTATGGAAATGCTGATACCTTGCCCTGTTGTAAATCTCCCAAAAATGTTGTGGTGTTTGGAAATAACCAGATGACTTTTGTGAAATTTAGAAAATGTACCACCCGAACAGGTACTTTTTCAGTTACAATCTTGAATCTCTTTGAAGGAAACGATCAAGTAGCTAATGACCTAATAAAAATTTTGTTTTATATTATTATGAAATACAACGTGTACACCAGCGCTTTCCAAAGTCAGGAGCGCGCCCCACTAGGGTGTCTACAAATGGGACATCGTCAAGTACTTTTTGGAACTTTACTTTTCGTGATGTGTCTACCGTTCATTCAACTAGAATTATGTAAATTGAAGATTTTTTTATTTATAGTAAATAGTTCCGAATTCGATAGTACAATGATTAGAGAAGCCTATGATTTACTTCAGTTAAAATTTACGGGCGCGCTTACAAACGCTTATATAAGCGTTAAATAATTATAGAACTCATTGTCAGATATAAAATTTTGTGCAAAATCTCCAGACGAAAAAGAAGTGAAATTCAGAAAATCAAATGACATAAGCGATACTGAACAAACAGTTATTTACTGTACAAGGTGGTAAAGTCATACTTTATCCACGAGCGAACAGTTTGGCTTACGAGGCGGAGACCAAGTGTGCTAAGTCCACAAAACAGTTAGTATTGGAGAAAAAAATTGTTCATCACGTGGCTTACTGTCTCACCACTTTATCTATTCACGAGCCGCCACTGGTTTTGATACAATGGGAGTCAATTATAATAATAGGTATTTGTTTCTACGATGCAAACAAAAAAATTAAACAAAAAGACTTTAGATAATCCAATTGAAATTGATAATCTATCACCATTTCCTTGAAATTTTTTATAGTCATTTATCCAACTATAGACACAGCGCATGGTTGTTCTTTTCACACAAGTCGCTCCTTCTGTTGTAGTCATTCTGTAACAACGCTTTTTTTTCGGCCGCTGCAAATTTGTCAGCTTCACAGGACCAACGAAAACAGTTAAGTGAACAAAAACGTTTTACGTTCAGATTACAACCAACAGGCCCGTATCAATTCCATTCTAAACATGATTTCTACATTCATTTGTTCTATGTTATACAGTCGTGACAACTACAATAGGCACACCCGTTTTTAGAAGGTCTTTAAAAAATTTGCTTTAGTAAAAGTGTACTAAATCTGGCGTCCTTGTTACGATTATACAAAACTAATAATAATAATTTGGCTTTAAACAAATGACCTACTCGCCAAATAATTCTGAGAATGGTCTTGATGTAGTATAGATCACTAATTAAGAGAGCAAAACAATTTTTCGAATAATCACCACCCCTAAATAGACCGGACGATGATGTAGTCTAGTGGTAGGCAAGCCTTAAGTAAATGAGAATCACATTTTTTTTTCTATATTATAAAGTTCCTGCTTAGCTAACAGAAAAACGATCAGAACTCCTAAAAATTGTTCTGAAATTATAAAAACAAACAGATTGAAATTGCTGATAAGAGCCGACTTGCCCACCGATGCTATAGCCCGTCTCATGATCAATCAACGGATGAAGAAAGGCCCTTGGTTTTACAGAGATCTATCACGTTTATAGTCTTTCACTTATCTACAATCTACAACACACGACAGATGGCTTAAGTTATATGAAACGGTCTCTAGTTATGCAATAATCAGGAAACTAGCCTTCTCTAAGCATATTCCTGATAATCCATAACAGCAGCATCTATCAAAACACAATGGCAAATAATACGAAAGATGTTGTTTGCTCTACTCACCGATAGGTGGTACGATAGCGAAGCGTTATAATTTTGAAAATTTAGCAATAGTTTAAATCATTTATTTAAAATAAATTTGTACATATACGAAATTCTATAATATATGTAAAACAAATAAATGTTTGTATTCTAAAAATGAATACACCCACTTTTTTTTCAATAGTTATCATTTAGGCCTACATTTTTTTTTTATATAAAATATAGATTAGATTATCCAACGACAAATTAACTACACAAAATTAGACCTTGAAATGTTATCAAAAATTCAGTGTTGGAATAAATCTAAAATAAACATCAATTTGGATTTGTGCCATAAAATATCAGAAAAATTAATGTGCGCTAATAAAACCCCAGAATTTTATAGCACAAACACTCGAAATTAATAATACAGGAATATTAAATTCGTTGCGTATAAACAGTGATGGCTTCATGTGGTGGATCCGGTCGGAATACAACTTTACCATCAACTTTATAATCTTCATATTTCAACGTGTAGATACATTCGAAACCTAAACGTTTCAGTGCTTTCGCTGTAAAATGACTCGAACATTCCGCCGTCATCAAGCCACAGCCCAATTCACGGGCCATTTCTCTGTAAAAATACAATAATTTCGTTGAAAAAATAATCAAATCATATTGTGGAGATTTGGTGGAGGCGCCGGGTGGAAATTTCCTTTTATTTTTTCCACTCGTCTTTCTATCATCAGGAATGAGGTCAAGGTCCGTATTAATCTCAAACGATCGCACAATAAAACCTGCTTTTGACTGAAGAAAATTAATTTTCTCTGTCAACAACACTCTCAAAGTAAATAGTAATTGAGCGTTCCGTCTAGCCTGTGATTTTTTTCTTTTATTATCGTTCTCATCTAGAATTCTTAACAATACAATAATTGGTACCTTGTTTTATTCATGAGTGCCTTTGCAATGCCTCTACCACGCATCGAACCATCCACAGACAGGATCCGAACGGTCATTGCCTTATCAATGCTGGGATAATGCGAGAACACATCCGATTCATGTTCAACATGATTTAGTAGTCGTAGAATTTTCGAGAATTTCTCATCACTACATTGTACATTATTGTTATCATCATCATTCAAATAGCCACGTTCGATGATACCATTCAAACACACACCGATAATTTTACCATTTAATACAGCCTTCAAATTCAAACCATTATCGAGGTCCTTCAACGAATACTCTTCCAACTCGGAACAGGTGTTCTCACCCTCGATTAAACCGATGTGGTAATTTAATGGTTCGTCACGGAAAAAGAAGCGTTTTAAGAAATCGGTGACGGCCTCCTTATCGACTGTCGTGATAATTTCAATCTCGTACGGCTCAAATGTCGATGGACTGCATGGCGTTGATGGGGTTGATGAGGATGTTGATGATGTAGTTGAATCAATCGATGACTGTAATAAACGTAAAAAATAAACGATCTTTTATTTAATTATCATTGAGAATTCTTTTATCGTTACGGCCAAGGTTAGAAATGATTGTCAAAATATTTGTTTTACTCATTTCTGATCAATTATTGACGTCGATATTTACAACCGCTTATACTCAAGTATATTTATCGGTAATTTCTATGAAATACGAATTGTATTGATTATTATCGTATTTCAATAATGATAAGTTAGCCTTCACCCGGATTTTATGCCGTAAAGCTTTGAAAGATTAAGGACAAACGGGGGATATGGATAAAAGACAAAAATATTTACCGAAAATTCGCTAAATTTCAACTTTTCGAATTTTTCCGTCAATCGGAAGCCTGCTTGCATCTGTACAGCCATATTTTCAATAATTGTAACAATACACACATATACGAAAAAACAAACAACAAAACAAACACCGAATGAATCCTATAAAGTACTCGGCTACCTAGTTCAAAGATTGTTAGAAAACTGGCAATGTTTCAGAGACGGACGGCTTCTACTGTTTGGTTGTTGCTGTTGTTGTTATTATTCACTTTTATTCTATACACCTCTAGACGTATTCAGGTAGGAATATATATATAATGCGAGCATAATCCCCCGAAAAAGAAAACAAGTTTGACGCACACTCCCAGCCACTGTACACACAAAAGTAACTGGGCTCTAAAAGGATCGGGTTTGATTTAAGTAACTTACCGATGTAGGTATTAGAAAAGTAACACCTTAGGCATTTTTTTATATTTGGATTACATAACGATTGAGACCATTCAATAACGAGTTTTCCTGTGTGTATACGTGTGTGTGCAAACTCTTAAAATTATGTTAATTATGGCAATTATTAAGATTCGAAGGCGACAACAAAAAAAAGTTCATTGTCAAATCGTGTATAATTTTTTTTGCCTTTCAAAAATTTGTACATTTTTTCCTCATTTATTTATTTTTTTTGATTGTTGCAAATTAATATTCAGTAGTTCACGTGTCGCAAAATTTTCGTCCTAGACTGTAGATTTATTCGTTAACTAGAAAATTATAAGCAACAGACATTACATGACGGGCCTTGGATTAGAACAGCAACATTGAAAGTGGGAAGCCTTCAACTTAACCTGTCTTGCACTTGTACAAGAAGATCGTCGAAAAAGACACAAAAGGAAAACGATTCTATTAGGAAACTTGCCGGGCGGTTTCCCCTCAACGGAATTCGTTAATTAGTGGAAATAACATTTGGGATTTTTTGCTACGTTGTTGTTATTATTCGTGTGTTCGTTGATGATTGTTCGAAACCAGTTTCTGATGGCCTGAATTATGGTTAAATACAACAAAAAAAATTAATTATACTACGTCAGCAGTATACATAAGCTGTTTTTTTTTAATGAAAAAATGCAAATTAATCATAAGAAAATATTTCAATGGAAACAACGTAAATTAAGCACAATAATAGCAAGTCAACCGAAACTCTTTTAAATTCATAAATGTTTCCACTATACAAATGAGATTTTTTCTGGTAGTTTTTTCCACTTTTCGTACAAAATTCGATCATAACAGATTTCAAGGATTTCTTTGAAGAATCTAGTCTCTGTACAGCCAGTGCCGGTCCGAGGAGAGGGCCGCGGAGGCATCCCCATACGGAAAAATTTATATCCTAAAATATAACTATTATAATTTGGGATACATTTTCGGAATATATCCACAAGGTTATATCCACGAATTATAACCAAATTTATAATAAATTATATCCCAAGATATATCTTTAGAGTTATATTCTCAGGTGTATCCAAAACTTTCGACCAAAGTTATAATAAATTATATTCCAGGGTATATCTTTGGAGTTATATTCTCAGATATATCCAAAAATCATAACCAAAGTTATAATAAATTATATCCCAAGATATATCTTTGAAGTTATATTCTCAGATATATCCAAAAATTACAACCAAACTTTTAATAAATTATATCCCAAGATATATCTTTAAAGTTACATTCTCAGAAATATCCAAAAATTATCACCAAAGTTATAATAAATTATATCCCAAGATATATCTTTAGAGTTATATTCTCAGATATATCCAAAAATTATAACCAAAGTTATAATAAATTATATCCCAAGGTATATCTTTAGAGTTATATTCTCAGATATATCCAAAAATTATAACCAAACTTTTAATAAATCCCAAGATATACCTTTAAAGTCATATTATATTATTATATCGTAAGATATATCTTTAAAGTCATATTTTCAGAAATATCCAAAAATTACAACCAAAGTTATCATAAATTATATCCCAAGGTATATCTTTGAAGTTATATTCTCAGATATATCCAAAAATTATAACCAAATTTATAATAAATTATATCCCAAGGTATATCTTTGAAGTTATATTCTCAGATATATCCAAAAATTATTATAATAAATTATATCCCAAGGTATATCTTTGGAGTTATATTCTCAGATATATCCAAAAATTATAACCAAATTTATAATAAATTATATCCCAAGGTATATCTTTGAAGTTATATTTTCAGATATATCCAAAAATTACAACCAAAGTTATAATAAATTATATCCCAAGGTATATCTTTGAAGTTATATTTTCAGATATATCCAAAGTTATAATAAATTATATCCCAGGGTATATCTTTGGAGTTATATTCTCAGAAATATCCAAAAATTATCACCAAAGTTATAGTAAATTATATCTCAAGATATATCTTTAACGTTATATTCGCAGATATATCCAAACATTATAACCAAAGTTATAATAAATTATACCCCAAGGTATATCATTAGAGTTATATTCTCAGATATATCTAAAAATTATTACCAGAATTAACCCCTTCCGTTGAAACAAGGGGTTCTACCGGATGTGTTGACCATGCGTCTACCATCGCGGGGACACCGACTCTTTACAAAGGTGCAGATAGTTTCATTCATTCCGAAATTCACAATCAAACAAGTTTGATTTGTTTGTTCTGAATTTTAGGAAAGTAGTTGAGAATTCATAAAGCTATTGTATTTTATCGAAAATTTTCTGTAATGTAAAAATTAAAACTGCTGCACATCATATTTTCAACAATTCAGACTCAAGTTTGGGCATTGCAATCAATAATAAATTAAATAAATTACGCGTTGAATAACAAAAATAAAAACAACAACACCAACAACTGGCGCCCAGTGAGATTCGTGTGCTAGTCCTTTTATATTATTATTATTGTATTATTATTATTATTTTATTACTATTATTATTACATATTATATTATTACTACATTATTGTATTTTTGTATACTGAATTTTATAATTTGACATTACATTTCAAATTGTTATTATTAATTATTTAAAATTCCATTTAAAAATTTATACTTTAAATTATAATTTAGAATTATAATTTATGGTTTATAATCTGGATTACAATTTAGAGTTACATTTAAAAATTCATAATTTTGATTTATAATCTAGATCAGTGTTTCCCAAACTTTCGACGTATGTGTACCCCTTCTATAATTTTTGTAACTCTGTGTACCCCTCGTCAAAGAAAAATGCACATATACACTATCCACTGAGAGAACGGACTTTTTTGACAGCGTAGTGACCAACATGATAGAATAAAATTTCCTATATTTCATTCTAAACTCAGCTCTTTGTAGCTCTTCTAAGTTTTTGGCAGCCCTTTTACCTAACACATTGAAGAGGGAAAACTCAGATTTTCTGTGAGAAAATTTTTTGTTCTATTTATTGAATATTGAAGTGGCTTTGGCCATTACCACAGAATATTTTTAGAGTATTTTAACTTTGTTTTCACTATTTTCGTATTTTGTAAGTAACTTTGAATTTTGCACCATAGAATTAGTAACTTATCTAGTTACAAAAAAAGTCCGCTTACTCGTTGGATTTACTATACTTTAATAATAATAAGTCGCTTGTTGCATCAGGCGCAGCAAAAGCCTGGAGCCACATGTACCCCTTCAAACTCTTCGCGTACCCCAGGGGGTACGCTTACCACACTTTGGGAAACACTGATCTAGATTATAATTAAAAAAATATATTTTAAAATTTGTACAATTTGATTTACAATTTTCAAAATAAAATATAGTTATTGTAACCTCGATTATAATTCAAAGTTATATCTTACGGTTATAATTTTCGGAAAAATGTCATATAATCTAGGATATATCCAAGTTATAATTATTGTTATATTTTTGCCCACATTATTGGTTATAAATATTTTCGTATGGGCCTGGCCCGGGCGCTGTTTCGAATGGCGAAGCCGAATCATTTAAGTATTACGAATATTATTTAATAGATAACGAAAAGAGTGCTTGAAATTGTTGTTTTTCCCCGGGCGCAATTTAGTATCGGTCCGGCTCTGTGTACAGCCCCAACTAACACTAAAATTCTTGGATCTTTAGGCTTTCGAACAAATTTGACACCAATGGACTATCTACAACTCCGTTGGAATTTAATTTAAATTCAGAGCAACATTTCAAACGTTTCTGCTCTCTTTAACACATCTATTTCGATGTTTCAGAACAAAAACTTGACCCCTGCAGCTAAATCCGGAGAAGCAACCCCAGTGGGAAAAATTTGGATTATTAAAAAGAAACTGTATAGATCTTTATACCGAATATACAGAGAAGGCGAAGGAACTAGCATCATATTTTCTACACGACTTTGAAGAATTCGATTTGTTTTTAGTAAATTTACCGTTTCTGAGGAGAGTCTTCAGAACAGGCTCTATGTTTCCGACAATGTGCCTAATCCTTTCAGCATCACTGTATATATAAAATTTTCTACACTTTTAGGGGGAACCATTAAAAAATATAAATATGAAAGCACCCAAGCAAAACACAGCTTCAGAAGGCAAGCCATGAGCGTGTCGTTTAAGTGCTGAATTTTTTGACAGAAAAGCATTTGTTTAAATGTTTGGTCCAACTATTTTCACCCACATGCCTACTTGAAGTGCCAATACTGTACAAGTAAGAATCATCTAATTATTTCGTGGGATTCTTTCCGCACTAAACTCATCTTTTTTGCTACTTTATGATTCTCATAATTGGTATTTTTCAACATTATAAAGACGTTTCGATGGGGGATTTTACGTATGAGTAAACTTTATAGCCTTGTCAAGTAGCAAAATAACCTTCTGGTCGTTGATTCAAAATATAGTAACACAAAATTTATGGATTTAGATAGTGATCAGGGTTGGGAGTATGAATGTGTTCCAATTAGTATTAATCATAAGAAAAGTGAAAGAAGAACACAATGCAGAACAAATGTGAATAACAGTAAACTAGTAGGTTTTTCTTATGTCATAAGTTAATTGTTCTATCTGCCTTCTCTGCAATTTACAATCACTTTATGCGATTTACATTTATTTATATTGTTAATTGGATTAAAATTGCCAACACACCCTCTTCTTCTATAAACGAACTAAAACAAGAGCAGTGAATGTTTTTTTTCCAATCACAACAAAAAAACTGTTTTGTTAAAACATATACACCGACAAGACGCAGAAACGTCACTATGGCAACCGTGAAAACTCAAGGTCGATGGAGTAACGTTGCCACAATTGTCGATGTATTTCCAAATGAAAATTTATTAGAATTTTTATGTTTTTTTACAAACAATAATTAACTATTGTTATAAGACTTGATGAATAGGAATCAATATGTTGAATAGGAAAAATAAATATAAATGGAAAATAAAATAAATCCAACACTCAAGGATTTGTTGTTGTTGTCTCAACAATACAGAAATTATAATAATTATTTTTTTTTATAATTTTTTCTTGTTCAATTCTAATCCAAAACTGACCTTGTTCGTTCGAGAAAAAAATGACCAAGTTCACTGTCAGGTCTATGACATAGATTTGTCAAGGTTTCCGCATTTACAGAAAACAGTCTGAGAAAAAAGATGAAAAAGGAAACACGTTACGACAGGTAATGGTTTGGATTTTCCTTACGTTTGTTGTTTTTTTTTAATCTTTATTTGTAAACTAATGATTTAAAAATCAATCAAAATAATTCCTTGAATTATGAAACCGTACAACGAATCGTATATGCGGATTAATTACGGTATCTGATCATTGTGGGGTGAAATTCAATCGGACCGTTGCATAAGCAATACAATATTCTAAATATTCCCACAGGAACTGTGTGTAATAGAACTAATTTAATCTAGGCCAGATGGCTATTATTACTATTGCAACATATGTCATATTACGTTTACGATTATAATTGTAGCTATTGTGATAAGTAAACCGAATTGATGAAGTTTGTATGCTCCAACACGGAGGCCAGATGTGTAAAGATGCAGCGTAATATTTCAAACATTTCTGCTCACTTTAACAAATTTCAGTTTTTCAGGACAAAAATAATGACACTCGGTAAACCCAGAGAAACATCTCCAGCGGGAGATGTATTTTTTTTTACCGAATAATGACGAGATATACAGAGATGGTCAAGGAAATAGCATCAGTTCCCATATTTTCGAAACGGCTGGAGAATGTGATTGTTTTCGTCGTCATTTTAAATAATGTAGAACCTCAGAACAGGTTCTCTGTATCCGACAATGTGCCTAATCTTTTCGGCATCACTGTATATGCTGCACTGTATAAAGCTTTCTCTGGAAGGGTAGCATATGGAAAAAATATAATTATGAAAGCACCGATCTCCTGCGAAACACAACTTCAGAAGGCAAGACACTTAACACCCTGATTATGGCGTTGAAACAGTCGTTTAAAAGCTGAATTTTTTGACAGAAAAGCATTTTAAACTTTTGTTTAACTGTTTGGTCCGACTATTTTCCCCTACTTGTGGTGCCATTACTGTATAATTAACTATCATCTAATTAATTCGTGGGATTCTTTGCACACTAAGCTCATATTTTTTACTACTTTGTGATTCTTAAAATTGGTATTTATCAACATATAAAGACGATTCGCTAGGGGACTTTACGTATGAGTAAATTTGCCTTCAAATAAAACATGTTCTGAAAGAAATTGGGTAGATTTAAAAGAATCTTACCAATCATATTTCTTTAGTTAAAGAATAACAAGAAAAGCAAAAATACTCCGAGCCGCTAATACTTTGGGCGTGATAGCATTAAACGTGAGGAATATAATTGTTGTAGCTAACTTTTCGCACAGCTATATTCGTGTTAATAAAACGATAACAATTAGATCTGATTATCGAATCAAAAAAGGTCTATCAGGAAAATTTGAAGAGATATCTGGTATTTTTACCACTTCATTAGATTGTTGTAAACAAATGACTTCTAATTTATAAAAAATCCAATGACTCACTCACCGATTTATCGCGACAAAAGTGTTTAAATTAATAACATAATTAATTCGAGAATGAATAAAGTAATCAATCAACAATGTTTAATCTGTTGCTTTTGAACTAAGTAGAATCGTGACGTAATTATCTATTAAATCACTTAATCGGAAATATCAATTTTTGGCTGGAGGGATAAGAGTCTTGCTTATCCGAATTGTTATTGTTTGATGGCATTAATCAAAGAATCGAGCTTTTGTACCGTTTTCATTAACATTTTTTAGGTTTTTTGCGGTAGGTATTCGCTTTACTTAACCTTTCCGTTGTTAATAATTATATGTCCATTCTCTTTTTGTACAATAATTCATATACATTCTTAAAAGTCTTGGAAAAAAATCATTGAAAATATAAATAACCATTTATTAAATCGTACTCCTATTATTTATGTTAATTTATTGTCAGATTAACAAAAAATAGCTAATATATTTTAATAAAATTCGATTGTATTTCAAGGCGTTTACTATTCTTCAAATCGATTTCAATATAACGTTCAAATTTTTGAAGAGTTTTCCTTTGTTAAAAATCTAAATTCTTGTATTTCTGAATAAATTCGTTCATTCGATCCAACCGCGACAATAATTCGGATAATCGAGTATTGCGCTTGAAGTCGATTTATGCATTCCGAACTTAACAAAACATAACCTACATAGATTTACCGTATCCGTGGGTATCGGTGGTGTGCCGGAACACGAACATTGTTTGATAGACGACGATAGATTTATATTTATCACGACAATAATGTGACTCAAACACGGACTTGTATAATTAGAAATAAATCAAATAATCGGGCACGTTTCAGTCCGGATCCGGAACGGGCTGATTCACGCAGAAAATAGGCTTTCAAATGCTGCATTAATTTATATATATATTATATATATTATGTTGTTGAAAAATACTGTGAAAGTTTGAGCTCTTAATATTAATATTAAGCGGTGCCGCATTGCAAATTTCCCTTTTCCATTTAAATAACATAGGAAAACATTCTCTTGCAGTTTGGAATTTTGTAGCTCGCGTTGGAAACAATATTTCGCAATAACTAAAATATATTCTTATAGGAAATTTAACGCTCTACAAAAAAGGTCTCCTACAATTTTTTGATATACTTATTCCTTCAAAAGTTATTCAAGGTTAAAGTTTGTGGTAAATTTTTATATTTTTCCAGTTTTTTGACGCAACCATCAACATTTTTTGTAGAGCATTCTATTTTCTATAATTTTATTTATTTATTTATTTATTTATTTATTTATGTACAAAGGCAATCTCTCTGCTATCAACTTCGAATCCAATATCATTGATTCCGATCGAGGCACAATTTCAAATTGGTTTTTGATTTATAATCTCAACCACACCTCAGATAACCTCGGCTAATCTTTTGAAGATTATTATTCTAACAATGTAAGCACTCCTTACTTGCTGCCGTTATTTGATAGTCAAACCGGCCTTGTAACTTATTTGGAAATTGTGAAAATCGTTGGTAGAGAAGAAAAATTTTTCATTGCTCGCAAAACTTGGTAATTCGTTTGAAACAAATCCAAAACATTATTAAGAAGATAGCTAGAGATTGGAGTCTACTTATGCACATTTTCGAAAATAAAGACTTCCTTTGTCTGTGTTCACAATCGTCTCTCAAAATAGTGTCTAATGCACGTCTGACATGACCTTTAATTCTAGTAATGTTTTGTAATGAATTATTCGATTTTATAGATTCTTTCAGAACAACAACAAGGGACGTACGCTTATTAAAAAATCAAGAATTTCCATAATCATTCAAAACATTTTGTTAATTATAACGAAGATGGTCCGGCGAGCAGGTCGTGTTCAAAGTCCTCGAAAACGAAAAAAAAGTCGTTTTGTTGTTGTTTGCCTTTAGAAAAGTTAGAGACGTCTTTGACACTTACATGCGCCTTTATAGCTAACTGGCGGAATTATTTTTAAAATACAGTCGTAGATAAATCACTGATCTGCTGTCGAAATTATTATTAAAAAGTTGTATTGAGGAGAACAAATAGCAGCACAACATAAACAGAAGATGTTCAGTTTCTGAAAATTACGCACGTAAAGCAGACCCAGTTCTGCAACAATTACAAAGCGGTCGTATTAGCCAGAGCCGGACTGACGGGCTAGGCTAACCTAACCTAACCGGACCTCACCCAAAATCAAAGGTGGTGCCTTCGGTGGTTATTAAAAAGCCTAGGAACTAAAACGTCTCATGAAAAATATTTGCGTTTGCAACGATTCACTACGGTAGCTGTTAAAAACGATTTTCTTAGATTGTGTTAAACGGCTCAGTTTTAATAAACCAAGAATAACCTACAGTTCCGGCACTTTGCCCAAGCCTACCAGAGTCGAACTGACGTATAGGGTGATCGGGCTAGGTCCGATCGGTTGGTGTCTTATAAAATTATTTTTATATTGAAATTTGAACTAAACATAGTCTGTTACTGTTTCAAATGTGGTACATACAGGATGGACAAACCATTTATGAGCACAGGAAAATTTTCGTTACCGCCCACTTTTAAAATTTATACTGTAGCCAAAAAAAGATAAAGAGAATAAAGAAAAGAATAAAGAATAAAATGGAACTGTAAATCCCATCCTCCATTGATGACCTTAATGAATGTGTCGACCTTTCTTTTTGGAGCGAAACTTATTGTGGTGTGTAAGAATTTACCTACGACATGCCAAACATCTGCTGTCTTCATTCACCGACCATAGGGTTACTAGATTTGACAGATTTGTCGTTAAACAAAGTATAGATACATAGTCATAGGATTTACATGGACACAAACAATTAAATTCCTAGAAATATCACTATATTCAAGGGTACCAACTTAAATCTAGGAACCCTTTAGTCGATGAATTTAATATAAATTAGCACGGAAAATCGGAGTTTTCCAGTGATTTCTCGATAGATTGCATAGATTTCGAGAATAATAATTCTCTCCGACATAGTATGGTTAATATCAGCTATCCAAATTTGTTGGTTGAACGTGAAATTTCTAATGTCAAATGTGCAACTGCACGCCCCAAAAGTCCCTATGCGTTTGTTTACATATTTTTTTGTAACCGTAATATTTGTTATCATTACGATTGTTTTGTGGGTTTGCCGTTTTGTGACCTTCAAAATAATGTTTGTAATGAATCATAATGTTATTTTGTACGCATTTCAAACGCCATACCAAATAATTGACGATTTTTGGAGCGTGCAGTTGCACATTTGACATTTGAAATTTCACGTTCAACGACCAAATCTACTATAATAACGTATTGGAGAAGGACAGGGGTCAAACAAAGAACTTTGGAATGTCTTCGTAAACGGTCAAGATTGTTTATTTTAGTGATTTAATTATTTTTTATTAATCTTCTATTTTTGATGGATAAAAGACATATAAAAGATTGATGTTTACAAAGATATTCCCAAATTCTTTGTTTAATCTCACACATTACTGGCCGTCATCAATCAGGCTGTGTCGAAGAAAATCATTAAACTCACAACAAAAAAAGCAGATGTTTGGCATGTCTTGGATAAATTCTTATATACCACAATAGATAGGAAGGTCTATATATTCTTAAAGATGACCAACGAAATTCTTCCTTTACACCAGAATGGTTTGCCTATCTTTTCTATTATTGATATATCAACCTTTTAAACTTTTCTGTTGGCTGCTAAACGCCACCAATCCGGCCCTGGTGCTAGCCAAAAAACAAATCGGTACGCAACAGATTCCACAGTTGGTTCCTACTATCCAACATTATAAATTATTTAATTTGACGGAATTTTTAATATAAATCCTTTCCAATTAATAATAGAAACGTTACGGAAGTGTGCGAGTACATCTATAAACAACACTGAATTAATTAGAATTGATTTGAATTCCATTTAAACGAAACCAAATTGGTAGGACAAAATTGACGAAAAAAAAAACAACGACGCAATTACATCGTCAATATGGTGTTTTGTAACATAGAATAGATTTATTTTAATCGTATGACAATAGAGGCAAAAGTGAAAGGCATATTTTATTGTTATTTGCTCCCTTTCATGTCCTTTCTAGTCATATTTATTTATTTAATGATTCCTTTCTCAAAAAAAACTACGTTCCATACAAAGCTTTCATGTACGAGAGGATGCAATAAAACAAATGCACACAAAAAAATATAAAAGCTTACATGTTACTATAGTAACCATCCCATTGTTGATGGGATGGTGGTGTTATTAGAGGAGACGCCAATCTGGCGACAATATTCCATCAAGTGCACTTATCAATAATTTATCAAAAGTCATCATCGAAGATGATTACGCAACGGCTTTAGAACGTATCAAAAAATAATAATTTTTATCATTTCGGGAAAAAAACGATTTTAATTATCGTTTGATTTCGTAATTTTATGCTGCAAACTGTACATCGCTACTTATCATATATTGATTAGATTTTCATAGGGTATTTGGGGCGAAATACCGTACATTTCTGTGTAATTTTTTTTTTTGCTGTATTCGCCTCAATCCGGATAGAAATGTAAACAGATTTGACACGTGTTGGGCCGATTGGCGCATCCACCATTTTTCTACCCATACGTAATTTTACGGTATAATTGTGTAGAAATGGTTATTATCAACTATTGAAGGTCAAAATTTATGATAACCGACAATTGTTTAGATTTTTCTAAATAATAGTAATAATAAATAATAACTAGAATAAATGGGAAATAGTGGAAAAACGGATCTTACCATTTTGGTGACAATGCACAATTAAAGGCACTTGATTAATACACATCACCAGTCAGACTAATTATCTTATCAGAAGGATAGTCGTGTTATCAATGGTCTCAATTTATCTCGTAAAATGGGGTATCAAAAAACATTTGTATTAATATCAAACATCCTGTTTCAATTTGAATAACAAAAGGGATATTTCTATTATGAACTATGATAAGTTGTAATTATAATTTCCTTCCTAGTTATATATTCAACAATAATAACAACAAAAATACGCTTTGTTCATTCTAGATAATAATAATTAAAAAACAATTATGAACCTTATTAAAATCGTGTTGTTTTTGTCGTTGACGACTGCTTCTTAATATCTCTCTATTATCATGTTGATTATAAGAGAACATGTCACAGTTTATTAATAAATAGCTCTTTTAATACATATAGAATTTCAAAAATAACCACCCTGTCTTGTTTATTTGTTGCCGGTTTCAGATAAACTAAAGGGGGATGATGATGATTTTGAAAACTCTTAGTGACGGTGGTGTTTAGCGGAAGCGGTGGTGGTGGTAGCGGTGGTGGTGGTGGTGGCTGTAATCTCGCTTTTCATATCTATAGATATAGAAACCAACAACCCCCGTTTTTGGGTATTAACCCTACACGTATACATATATTAAAAATAATGCGCATACTCCAATGAATTTTATTAAATGTAATTACGTAAAGCAATTATGATAACAATGTCCTATTTGTTGGAATTGTTATTGTAATTATTTTTAAGTATTGCATGTTTGGAAAATGAATGCATTGATTGTAGCCACTCGGAAGTTGTGACTGACTGTGATAAGTCACGTAAATTGTTTTCCTTTTCTATTCAAAAAAAAAACAATTTATTTGTACAAGGAATTACAATAAGATAGAATAATAGTTGAATAAATAATTGTTTTAAAATTATTTCAATTGTTCATAGAAATTGTTTTAAAAAACATACAATTATGTGTTGTTTTTTTTTGTAAAATAATTAAATTAGAATAATTTTTACATCAGTAACTTTAATAGACAGGGGTACACGAGTTAATTGTTAATAAAAATACAATTCGATTTGAAAGTTTCCAATAAAATGTTCCAAATGTTTGATAAACACGTCACCTATTGTGCAAACAGTAAAGTCCACTTATCGATTATAATTCAAATAAACAGAAACCTGTTTCGATATCATTTGTTGAAAAACAATCAAAAGTCTACACCGCCAAAGTTCGGTTTTGATTGTATTTATTATAAAGAATGGCCAAATAAAGTCTGAAATGCAAGCCCGAACTTCGTCATGTCCATTAATTTATATGGGCGTTATTGGGTATTTGTCGTATTTCGAAAACAATTCAGAGGTTGAACAGGAAATCGATCTAAAATCCGATAAATATGTTAAAAGCGCTTTTTTGAAAGTCCATTTAGTTTTTGGAAAAAGTGCAAATTTTGAGTAAACAGGTAAATTTAGAGCCAAATGTTTCAAAATTTGCTTGCACGATTTTTACTGAAAGAGAAAAAAGTAAAAACGACCCCTCATAATTCCTTCGTCTGTTTCTTTTTCTGTTATAATACTTTCATTGTTTTTTTTTATTTCACCCTTACTAAGCGTGGAATAGTGTTGTGAACAGCACTGAAATCAACAGTTTTTTCAGAAATGATTGCATCAGGCAATTTACATATTATAGTTGGAGTCAGTTATAATAGAAACAACAAGAAATTGAAACAACAACAAACGAAGGCTTGGCTTTGATATTCTAATATTCGTTATAAACAAAATATACAAAAAAAAATAGGTTCATCCTTGTGATGAGGAGACCAGCTTTCCCCAATGTCATTAGGAGTTAAGCTCAATTTGCTTCTAATGAATAAAGTAGGTAGGCTCATTTTGACATTTGGGCAACAAAAAGACTAGTGAGAATTGTATAAAATGTTTCAACAATTAATTTCATTTGGACTAAAGTCTTTTTTGTATAAATGTCTTGGTTGCCTCATAAAAAAAATCATTTTTTCTATTATAATTGCTTACAATTATAATATAAAATTTTTATTAGGTCATAGTCACTTGTCCTTTCCTCCAAAGAGGTTCAAGATTGTAATTGAAAGATTACCTATCGGGGGTCCGTGACATTTTGCAAATTAAAACCCATCTGGTTATTTCCTGACATAACATTTTTGGGAGATTTACAACAGGGTAAGATTGTCAAGATTTTACATTTTATTTAATTGTAAAAAAACAAAAAATATGCACATCGCGAAAATGACTATTATGTGGTAAAAACCCTCAGCTTTCAGAAAAAAATGTCAAATTTGATGTACCACGCGCCGCACTGTGAGAAAAATTGGTTTTTTCATTTTGACGGGATTTTAAAGGGTCTTCCGTTGCATGTATGAAAAAATGAATATTCTTATTAAAAAGCTGAGAACTTTTCCTGCAAAAAACTACATTTTACCAATTTTGAAAAAAAAGTTTTTTGTCTCAAAAAAATTGATGAAAAACTTGAAAATTTTTTTTCTTCAAAATTTCAAAAATTTATAATTTCAAAATGGCCGCATATTAAGAGCTGAAACTTGCAGGGAATCTCTTTTTCAAAGTAGAGAGCACCTCCTTAAAATTTGAAAAAAATCGGCGGGGGTCGCCCCGTAAAAATGATTTTATTTGGGACCCATATGTAGTTTACTCTAACTCTTGCGGTATTACTGGTTGCCTACTCTAAAGTACCAAAACAAATTTTATGTAGTACAGATCGTTCAGGTAGAGATGGTCCGACATGCGTTTCGACATGAGGTAAATACCCAGTGCCGGTCCGTGGGGAGGGCCACGGGGGCATCTGCCCCGGGCACCGAACTTTTTGAGTATGACGAATATTATAATAGATAACGAAAAGCGCGCATTAAACTCTAGGCCCGGTTTTATCTATACCCGCTCTTAAACTTAGATTGTCATACCAAAATTTTCAGGAGACAGAAGTACAGAAGATTTTGTTCTAACATCAGGAGAATGTGGCCATCTATTTTGAGTATTAGAATAATTTGCGGAAAACGCTTTTAATGCATACAAAGATAGTACCACTCTCAGTAGAAATAACGATTAATTCTTTGAAGAATACCATTCTATCGTTGTCCCGTTTTCAGTTTAATACAATTACTTAATAAATGCATTTTTTACACTCCTTACTATTTAATTTTTTCCATTGTGGGGACATTTCGTTATTAATTGATTATGAAAATCATTAGACACAGTCACAGAAATGGGTGGTGAGAGAGGCATCTGATCGCCTCGAATCCCATACCTAGATATTCAAAAATTCTTCAGTCGTGGATTTAAAAAAACAACGTCCTAAAATTTGTACCGACTCTTAGGACTTTTGGGAATATTTTACCTAATTCTCTAGTAATTGCTTCCAACATCAACGAAACTTCTAGGATCGACCAAATGTACGTTTGTCAATGCTCAAATCAATTAAAACCTAAGTTGTTCCTGAAATTTTGCTTAAATTCCAAAATTTTCCGCCTACACCAGGGCCTCGCGAATCGAACAATAAGTCGTAATTAAATTGTTGCACACCACAATGAGTGTCGTCCCAAAGAGGAAAGTCGACACGTTTCTGAAATATTCACAGATGTATTTACAACTATATTTAATTAATTATCTATTCATTTGTATTTTTCTCTATCTTTTTTTTGGTTCATGTACAAATTCTAACAGTGAGCGATAATGAAATTCGTTGTGTAGACCCATTTAGGTTATCAAACCTATATAGCGAGTCCTGTATATTGATTGAAGCCCTAAAATGGATGTTGAGAAAATTCGACAACATTGAAAATGATATGATTCTGAAAAGGATAAATACAAAAAATTCTATTTAAGAGAAAACGTTGGCAGGGCTCTTTTGCTCTTAAATCTGGCATTTCGTCCTCAAAACTACTCACAACTGAATCATTGGAGGCTAAGTACCTCGACTGAAACGAAAAAAAGCCTTTTCAAATTAAGACCAAAGATCAATGTTTCTTCTTAGACTCTAACTGAATTGCAAAAGTTATAGCCTTTTCTCTCATGTCTCCTAATTAATTGTTCTTAATATGTCACGTGTTATTAAGCACTTAGATCAGATGCCGCAGCTGTATACATGTAATTTAAGTGGCGCATGTGCTGTCACCTAGTATCGAAAAGCACAAGATTACAAAATTCACTGTTTTATAAATTTATAAGTAAATGAACCTGGGATTATTCTAATTCCTGCTATAATGAAATTCTCGATTGCTTGAAATCAATCAAAATTTAAGATTTCAAAATATTTCGTATAATTTAGCAATAACTACAAATGTAACGTATGCAACCAACAATATTATAGAATTTCACAATCAACAAAATTGTATGATGCCGCAACCAACAATACTCCCCCAAAAGCAAATATTGATCTATTTAAAAGAAAATAAGCCATAAACATAATGACGAACTAAAATTGTGATTTAAATAAAAATAACGGGAAAAGTACGGAATTGTACGAATAAACGATTTCTCAAAACTACAAGGCCGGATGCTGCAAAAAAGTATCAATAAGATATTGCGCAAGTTTCTGTATTATCTACAATTTATAGAGATGGGTTCAACAATTGTTCACAAATTGTAAACAACACCAGATATAGATTTATCAGTATTGTCTTAATTCATCAAATGTAATTCTGATAAACCTACACGTCGAAGTAGGAATGACGCATTTTGCGAACAGGCGAAATCCCCCCTTGGAACCGCCGCTACTACACAATCATCCCGCACCCATCTTAGACGCCACCGGGACGGTTCGCTTGCACTCTACTGTCGATCAGTCGTCCAAGTGTAGTGTGTTGGTGGCGATGGTGGTGTACACTCTTTTGTTTTAGTTTATTATTTCTTTCCTTGTTTATTGCTTATGTTTATCCGTGTATAAAACGTGTGTGTAAGGGGGTGAGAGCGGATCGCCATGCGGGATTTGGCCACAAAAATGGCCGAACTGAAATTCGAAGCACCCTTAGCCCAATTCGAAGAGAGCGACGAATGGGGCTCCACTGAGTTCCAAACAAACACCACCACCACAACAACAACAATCAATGAAAACGAGTTAAATAATATAAATTTAAATAGAAAGATCAAAGATCTTAATAATGTTTTGAATGATTATAATGATGATTTATTGAATAATTCAAATGCGGACAATTTACCGCCAAAATGTGATGAGAATAATTTTATAATTGGGGATAGTGGTAATGTGGGTGGTGGTGGAGGTGGTGGTATAGGCGGTAATAATAGTGAAACAGCATCTGTTGCTGATAATTTCACTGAAACATTCTCGGGATCTTTGGAGGATCTCGTCAATACGTTCGATGAGAAGATCACAAAATGTTTTGGTAATTATGAGGAGTCCGTTGAGAAACTTGCCCCAGTCCAAGTGCGTACACAAGAAGAGATCATGAACGAATGCCAGTAAGTATATTCCGAGTCTATTTATAAATTCACCCCCTCGTAAAACTGTCGTCATCGATTTGGGTCGTTTTTTCGTTATCGCAACCACAACGCATTTGTTTAACACTAATATTAAGTTATTTACGAATATTATCGGCAAATTTACGTATCGTATGATAACAGAATTAGTCCCCATTATTAGTGATAAAGAGGAAATTCCAATTTAGAAGCCGACAATTTTCAAATTGCAACACTCAAACGGAACCAAATAAGACCATTTATCTGTAGGTGGATTTTTCATTAAATATAAACAATGAGTCACAGAATGATCCTATTAAAAATCCAACTTTCAAGGGAGAAATTGTGAAATTTTCAGCAAAAACACCACAAATACGCATGCGTAATACTAAGGGTAACAATTCTACATTGGTCGTTTTCGCTTTGCTGAAAATCAATACCTTTATTCTACTTGTATAAGGGTGGTGTAGATACGTACCACATCAAAATTTAATCGAAAAACACACAAAAAAAACCATTGGGAAAGCGTCGCGACGCCTGATCCCCCCACGATAATCACTATTTAATACCAGATTCTTAAAGGTCGTGAAAAACAAATAATTTCCGGTTGGATTTCCGTTTTATTTAGAATTTGCATTTTGTTTGTTTAGGTTTTTTGTTTTGTTGGTGCCTATCAAACGTGATTTTCTATGAATTGTCCAGATTAATTTCCTTTACAAGCCAGACCTTGAAGATATTGAAAAAGGGTGGTTTCTTTGGGGGTGACACTCAACAATAACCAGATCTAATGTCTATTGATAGTGGGTTTCAATTCAATTACGTGGAATAATACAGTTAGGGTGTAAATCGTGTTTAGCACCCCATTGAAATGCCATACGTTTGAAGCGGGTCTAACAAAGACCGGAGAATACCTGGATTTTTACACGTCTATTTTGTGATTATCGATTTGTTATCGATAAAATCGGTTAATTGATGTAAACATTTCCATAAATAAATTGTGGTATTCTATAAATAAAGCCACATCTCTATCCGTTATTCGATTTAAAAGTAGATAAAGATACGGATAGAGATAAACTATCTAATAATTTTTAACCGATTTATTATTATACAAGCAATAACCGATAAAACACATTCTTTAGAAGACAATGGAAGATTGTTGAGTCGTAAAACTGGTTTAAAACAAAACTGCATTATTGCATTATTATTATTATTATTTGTATAAACAAAAAAATAGGGTCGTTACGTATTACGTGTTTATCATTATAATTATCAATCCGAGTCCGTATTTGGTGAAATTGGATGAAAGAAATCACATTAAGAACATCCAACTATTGACCTCAAGGTAAACGAGTCGTTCAGAATTTACCGTACAAAAAAGATCCTCTATTATTTTCTACCATCATCCATAAACGTTATTTAAAATAAATAGGGATCGACCAACAGTCGATCGACAGATGTTCGAAATCGTCCAAAATCTGTGATGGAACACAGGTGCAAAACCATCACGTCCCCTACAATAACAACAAAAAAGAGAACTGAAGGAAATCTGTAGGCTAAAGAGGACATCCTGTATGCATTAATGATAATAACAATGTATTGTTTTTGTTTTCTTCTTGTGTGAGAATTTTGGATTCAATTATTTAAAAAAAATATATAGACAAAGCAGTCAAGGTTGTCTGTGATTCGCCCGAATTAAATTTATTCCAAGAAGAATATTAGGAATTTTTTTAAATCGCATTATATAATTCGAATTATTACAACAATCAAAACCTCTAATGTACATAGCTTTTCTGACCTAAAACTTCAACAATGAGATGTACAATTGAGGCATCCCACTCTTTGTTTAACGAGCAGAGATGTCGTGTTTTTGTGTTGTTCAACTTGTAGGTTCTGAAAAATTATGAATTATCATCTCAAAACTCTCATCAGAAGATTCTTATTATAGTGTACCAGAATCACGATCGATTTTATGGTCGAAGGTCTTTAGGATTTTTATAGTTGGTGAATTGACTTAAGAGATTAAAGTCAATCTAATAAAAGTAGCAACAGATTTGGTAATGAAAATCCCTAACTATGGGAATTTAAATTAACACCAATGCCATTTAATAATTTTCTCATAAAAATCTCACTACCGAAACAAAGGCTTAAGATTTTATCAGCTCAGGCATGTCAAAATCTAGCGACTTTCAGAACATAAGTTACATAAGATCTGACACTTCGCCTGGAAAAATTTTATATTACAATAATGGACTGAGTTTAGTGATGAATTGTCTTACTGTAAATTTCCCCAAATTGCTGTAAAAATAATGGTGAAACGTGATTTTTTCAAAATTATAATTTTGACTTTAATCTCGTATGCCAATTCTCCGACTATGGATTTTTTACTCAATTTTAACAAATAATGTTTTGAACCTCATTACTTAAAGGGCGGATATCTGCTCCAAGTTGGAGTAAGGGAAATTCTAGTCTCCTGACAAACTCGTATGCAGCGTATTGGCAAAAGCTGTTGTACTTGCATGTTCTATCTTTTCTTGTGAAACGTTTCTCTATACCAGGGGTGGGCACATACTAGGACAATGAGAGCCGCAGTCCGGTTTTTCGTATGTGATAAAGAGCCACACAATAGTAACATAGTAATACTTAAATACAGAATTGGAATTTAATTTCAAATTAATATGATTAGATATCTTATAACGGATTTAAATATTCAATGAGAGCCGCACTTACAATTAAGGTGCATTGTCAAGCACGCGGCTGAAGCGGCTAGAGCAGCGCGGCTGGAGTCGCGTCAGACTGGTTTACATTGAAATATATGGACCCGTTGTCAATGACGCGGCCGGCGCGTGGCGACTGAAGCGGCTGTGGCGACTCTAGCGACGCGACTGCTCGGAAAGCAGTCCAGCCGCCACAGCCGCGGCGACAGATAAAGTTTTATATAGTTTAAAAGCCGCTTTCTAGCGAAATGGATAATTTTTTTACAGATTTAAATAAAATATATAAATAAATAAACGTCTCTTATATTATATTCACATTTTCTTCTGTTTTTTATAGAGTCAAGACGAAAATAAACCAATTAATACATTACAAACTTATTAACAAATATATGAAATAAAAAATACAGTTCTTTTTTATTCTTTGCCTACATCCCTACATTGTAGGTATAAAAGAATTTGCAATTTATAAATAAAACTACTATTTTTTATAAGTTCTTTCTTTTCTTGTAGATGTAGGTGGGAATCTCACAAATGCACAAAGTGCGCAAATAAAGCAATACATTTAAAATTTTGTGATAGTTCCAACAAAGGAACCGTGGCAGATGTGCATAAAAATGTTTGTTAAAGCACGTAGTTGTAGGACCAGCAACGGTCAATTTAAATTAAATCTGAATAATTGTTTTCAACGAAAATAAAATATTTATAAACAAAACAGAATTACCTATAGGTACACCACAAAATCCAAAGGAAACCGAATATAAGCGCTGAGGATAGTCTGATTGAAAATAATTTCATTTGTATTACCTAAGTAGATCTTAATAGCATAAGCAAAAGCGGTCTGTTAATTAACTGTCCCTTAATCAATCTATCTGATGGTTTGACTTCGATAAATATATATGAAAGACATATTCCTACTAGCGATGTGTCGCATCATCAAGACGAAAATAAATCAATTACTACATTACCAACTTATTAACAAATATATGAAATAAAAAATACAGTTTTTTTTTAAAATTAATCTGGGCTTATTGGATGTCTAATTGGTGCACATGATTGTTTTTTCAAATCATTTTCAATTAAAGGCAATATAAAATTAAACTGATTAATGTTAACGCGAAAAAAACTTCGAAATTTTGGAAACCCTCGTCTCTTCGGGTTGAAAAGATTTCGTGAGGATTGCTTCTTATTAATTGTAATAACAGTTCTTCTTTATCTTGTTCAATTTCGGTAGCGCACCACAAAACCAATGCTTTCTCCATCGTAGTCAGTTAACAACTGATTCGTCGTGTTTACAAATGCGCGTGTGCAATAGCGGCTGTAGTCGCGCACTTGACACTCAAACGGGCCGCTGCAGTCGCGCGACTCTAGATACGCGACTCCAGCCGCGCTGCTCTAGCCGCTTCAGCCGCGTGCTTGACAATGCACCTTTAGCCCAACAAAGAGCCGCATGCGGCTCCGAGAGCCGCATTTGCCCACCGTTGCTCTATACAAATAAAGCCCGAACTACCCCGCACATAGAGAAGCAGTGGACCAGTTGAACTGCTACCGTGACGTCGCTACGTTACGGCGAAAAAGCAGGTGCCTAGTTGTACCGTATTTCTATGAATTTCTGGTCGTTCTTTCTCATTCTTTAAAGGACGACTCGTTACGGGCAAGAAACCGATGTTTTTGCGATAGAAAATTTAAAAAAACAACAATTTTTGACAGAAATAAATTTAAAAAAAAACTTTAAAATTATGAACACATTTTTGTTGATTTGTTCTACGTGTCTTTTCTTATAAATTTATGTAAATACATGCATTAAAATTAAACTACGCCAATGGTGTATTTCGAGCATTGTAATTCGAATCAAATGACCTTCAATCCGCCCTTTACTTATAACGTAAAGTAACCTTCCCTAAATAAGAAATTTTTATTTCTTGTTGTTGAGTATTGACTTATAACCTTATAAGTCAATCGTGTTATGATAGTCCCAACAAAGGGACTCGTATACCATGAAATCATAAATCCTATAAAATGCAACTAGATAATTTAGAACTCTGACCAAATGTGTTTAAAGATATTTTTTATATTTTGCGTCAATACCGCTATTTTTAAACTTTCTAATGTATCGAAATGAGTTCATTTCGTTACACTGTGTAAAAATGGAAAATGTAGTAATTTTTTTTCTTAACGTTGGTAACGTTTTCATTGATTTTGACAACTGTCAAAAATCATAAACAAAATACATAGGAATTTTTGGTAACAAATTACAACCACTAATACATCAATCAAACAATGTTCAGTTGTTATATCAGTAACACCAATTTCCCTAAATATTAAATCTCGCAAATTTTTTTGTAAAAAAGGGCACAAAATAGGCAAAATAGAAAAAATAGTATAAAAAACTCGTGTCAGATGTCATACATTGCACTCGTCCTTTAGAAAACTTGGACTCCTGCAATAATTGTCGACTTCTGACAGTTGTTTTTTTAATATACTATTCTAGAGCAGGTAGTAGGGTCGAGGGAAAAGGAATGAGCAAGTAAAATAAAAATTATGCATTATATTAAATTAGCTTCGTGGTAGAATTGACTGAAGTTCCAAAGTCGATTGTAGTCAAAATTGTCATGAAATCTCGAGAAATGTTACAAAGAAAGAAGCGAAAGAAGAAAACAGTCATTAATTCTTTCAATGATTGTGAAAAAAGGAAATTAAGAATATGATTTACAGCATGTATGAAGGCAAAATCGTACCCACTGTACAAGGAATAAAATTAAAAATGTTGGAGCGACAAATACCCTTTCCATATAATCCAAGAACATTAGAATGTCTATTGAAGGCTATCGATTTTCATTACAGACGCATTAACAAGACACTTACTATAATGGGGACCGAACGCCTTTCCATCTTAAGAAACGAGTTTATTTAAAAAATACGCCATTTTTGTAATCAAAATCGGCATATATATTATTTGGATGAAACTTGAGTTGATACCCACGACACAGTCAACAAAGGGTGGATTGATAATTTCTCTTAAAAATGCCTCGTGGACGAGGAGTTGAAGTACTCAATGCTGGAAGTGTAAAAATATCGCTAATTGTGCGGCAGATTACCACCAAAATATAGACACTGTTCTGTTTAAAAAGTGACTCGTGTGGAGTCAACTGACACATCGAGTTCAAAAGTCAAATAATGCAATTAGTACCTAGTAGTGTCGTTAATGATATTAGAAGAACAGTAAAAAATATGGATGAGTAATTATGTAATTACAATTGAGGCTGGTTTATTAGGAATATCTGAATGTCCCGAAGTAATCGTTATCGCAAATGACGATAGTGTTGAAGATTCAGATAATGAAGATCTGGATTAAATTTGTACAATTATTTTTGCGCACATAAGAATCTTCCATTTGTTTATAAATATTTGCTTTATTTTGCTTACAATGAGTCTTGATCAATGAAATATTATTCAAAGTAAGAGCGAATTGACCATTCCTTGTCCCTCGACCCAACTGCCTGCTTTAGAAAAGTTCTTTATACACATTTGGTATAAATCAATACTCAACAACAAGAAATAAAAATTTCTTTTTGCAGAAAGGTTACTATAAGTAATAACTAAAGGGCGGATATCTGCTCCAAGTTGGAGCAAGGCAAATTCTAGTCTCCTGACAAATTCGTATAGAGCGTATCGGCAAAAGCTGTTGTATTTGTATATTCTATCTTTTCTTGTGAAACGTTTCTCTATACAAATAAAGTCCCAACTACCCCGCACATAGAGAAGCAGTGGATCAGTTGAACTGCTACCGCGACGTCGCTACGTTACGGCGAAAAAACAGGTGTCTAGTTGTACCGTATTTCTATGAATTTCGGGTCGCTCTCTCTCATTCTTTAAAACACGGTTCGTCAGCGGCAACAAGCTGATGTTTCTGTCATATAAAATTTACAATTTTTGACAAAAATAAATTTAAAAAAACTACAATTACGAACACATTTTTTTTGATTTGTTCTACGTGTATTTTCTTATAACTTTATGTAAATACATGCATTAAAATTAAACTACGCCAATGGTGCATTTCCAGCATTGTAATTCAAATCAAATGACCTTCAATCCGCCCTTTAGTAATAACTCAAAACATTACAAAAATCCATATTAGTCGGAGAATTGGCGTACGAGATGATACATTCTAAAATTTGAAACTGTCTCTTTATATGGCTTTCTTTTTGGTCAAACATATGTGTACACTAAACGTAGAATAATTCTAGAATAAAGCGTAATAATTACGCTTTATTCTAGTGAAGTAAAAACTATGAACACTAGTTCAACATGAAACTTCTCATATTAGCGGATGAAAATTGGTCTACAAAGCGCAACACTGAGTTACTAAGAACATTAAATTAAAAATGCCTCCAAAGATATTGGGATAAACGTTTCTTTAGAAATGACGGGAGATTTAATACACTTACACTCCAGAATACTGGAGAGTTATTTGAGGATAAATAATTTTCGATTATAATAGAAATGTTAATTAAATTTGTTGGTATAAAGAAATATACAAAGACGTCCGTTCAAATAGACAAATGTTTAAGTTATGACAAAACAGGACATCCTCATCATCATTGATGAAATCCTTACGGTTTCGATAATTTTACGATTACTTAATGTATCGCAATCACAACCCGTTCATTGTGTATGGTTTTTTGGAACCTTCTATCGTGCATTAAGGGGGTTTCACGACTGGCAAAGATTTACTGTTGTTGAGTTGTGAAAAACTAAATAAGCTCTCCAACAAAGTTTCATCTGAGGTAATAATAGTTCATTACCATTGGAAACGAATGTAATAGTAATTAATGTATGAGACAAATAACGCCTGAGTGTCGACAGTGTACGACCCGAGGGCTATACGTCGACCGAGGGCGTTATGTCCATAACGCAGGTGGTGCATTCATGAGTTTATTCCATAAGTAAAAGAAGCAATTTACCTTTATTTTTATTTTTTTTTATTTTTTCTTTTATGATCACATTTTTAATGACTGCAAAAAAGGTTGTTTATCATAGCAACGAACCTTAACACCGGGCTATTATTTTGCATAACGCCATCGCAACCAAATAATTGCCCGTCCTCAATTAAACAATTATTATTTGCTTATTAATGCGATCGTTTTGTTATCTATTAATGGTTCAATAATAGATACAAATGACATAAAAGTATTTTTTTCTTAAAATGTTCAATCCTTTAATAAAAAAATTCAAAGTCAACGCTGCACAACTCAACAACAGTGTATCTTTACCAGACGTGAAATCTCCTTAAGACTGAAATTATATTGAAAGAGTCCCTAAACTTTTTAAGCTTTAAAAAGCATAGATTTGTTTGTAACAAGGCAACAAGACAGCGAAATATCGCGACCTACTGTGAACGGGGACATGTTTTCCACATTATTTGAGCACTGAGAACCCCCGCTTTTATCACAAAATAATCTATTGAAACTCGCAGTCGGATTTGAGTTGAAAATTGGAAAATTCCCGGAGCTTTAGTCAAAGTGATTCTTGTGGAGCACGTTCATCAGTTTTTTATTGGATCTAAATTTCGTTTTTTCTTCTTAATTTTTTTTTATCGAATTTTTCATCATTGACTGCTAAAATGAAAAACATGGTCGAAGTCTCTTAAGTAAGCTAAACATCTAGTCCGTTCCGGAACATTAATTGTAACGATAAATCGATCGGACCAAGTCCGGCGATGACGATGTGTTGAAAAGCAAATAATAACAACTTGAAATAATGGTCAGTCAGGTCACACGTACGCTTTTCTTCAGTTTTTTTCTTTAAAAAATGAGATCTGCCCTTGTTAAAACCCGCTGTTTGTCTTTATTACGTAATGTTCAGTCCGTTCAATATTTATAAGAAATTTCAAGGCTTTGATATTCCCACATTTTTTTGTCTTATGTTTTATTACGTATTAAAAAAAATGCACTTTTTTATGTTAAACGTGCAATTTTGCGAATTAACAGTAGTTTCATTGCAGAGTCAAATCGAAACCTGTCTACCTGTCTGTTTTATTATTTATATTTCATAAAAATTAAACCAGCTTTATTATATAAATGACCACTGCACAAACACCGATACAACATAGATATTAATTCTATTTTCTATTTATGGTCATCGTTGTAATTTCGCTATTTAGGTCGATTATTAGTTTAAATAATGCAATCGTTCTGAATCAATACTACATTATACCGCATTTTAATTATTATTTAGTACTGCATGCCAAGTTGTCGGACAATACGTCAGCAACATTTGATCGGCTTGCAGATTCTGCAGAAAATATAATTTAATAAAAAAATTTTGTTTACTAGATGATTAAATAAACTGAAGGTTATGAACCCTTGATTAAAACCAATTAGTACATAATTAACAAACGTTTAAAAATAAACCCAACTCAATCGAAATTAACAAGGCGTTAAGAGTTTGGGAAAAAACCAAAATTAGATCTGAGATGTTTCCCGTTTAAAATTCCCAACATTTGTACTAATTCCCTAGTTTTTTTTCCCAAATTGTAACCAATAATAGTACAAATATGCAGAAGGTCATACTTAATATAAATAAATATTGCTCAATTTTTCTACAACTTAATGACCATATGGTTAAGCGATAATGTGACGTTGTCTTTTTTACAGAATGTGGTGGACTATAACTGGTAATTTCGGTAATATTCTGCCGATCGATTGGTCGAAATCGTATGCAAGAAAATTACATATGCCTGCATTAAATTTAAATGAAAAGGTAAGACTTTCGCTGGATTTGTGAAAGTTTTCTTGTTTATTTTGTCTTTCAACCGCATCTTGATAGAAACACACAATGAGTCAGACGCCTAATAATTGCAAAAAATTATTAATCTGATTAAGGAAGACCGTAAAATTGTGGCTTTAAAAATATGACTAATATATAAGCCAGATGTTACAGTAACATTTGTTGAAACAATTTTTTTGTTGATTAGTAAGAGAATAAGGTCATCTCTATATATTAACCTTTGGTATTTTCTTATTCGTCTTTTATATAAATTATTGATTGTTTTGCTATAGTCGTGGAACATTTTTAATTTGAAACCATGCCAACATCTCCTACACATTTATAAATTTCAATTTTAAACGTACACAGGAAACTACAACAACACCTGATGATGATTTGGAATTGAGTTCAGAGGATGAGGCTGTAGCAAACGATTTAGATATGCACGCATTGATATTAGGTGGTATCCATCAAGATATTGAACCGTTGAAGACAGCCGATGAGGTGATTCAAGAAATCGATGATATGATGCAAGAGGAGAGTTGTTCATTGGACGGTTCGCCAGGATCAAGAGATTCATTAATTGAAACTAATGAGACATTAGAGAAAGCTAAAGAAGTATTAAGTTCACCATTATATGAAGATAGTAATTATTTTTTTTTAATGAGAATTAATTTATTTAATTATTAATTAATTGTAGAGTTGCGTGATTTGAGTTTGTCACAATTGAATGAATTATTTTTGGAATTAGAAGTATTGATACGTGAATTTTCTGAAACATTAATATCCGAATTAGCATTCCGTGATGAATTGGAATATGAGAAAGAATTGAAAAATACATTTATATCGTTATTATTGGCTGTACAGAATAAACGTAGACAATATCATGTTGAGAAGAAACGGAATATGAAGAATTCAACAATTAAACCGACCAACGGGCTCGATCCGAAGGTGAGTCTCCAAATTTACCAGCCCTTAGTATTTACGGAGCACCTAGAGACTTTCCTATGCTCTCTCAAAATTTTCAGCCAACAGGTCTTCACAAAGAATTCATTTAGAATATGGCGAACTTTTTCCTAAAGAGCAAATTTTGAATAAATCGATAACCTCTGACTCGTTTTGGGCGGCACCTGATAGGCCAGTTGATGAAAAATCTCTCCAAAAACTTTTAGTTAACGTAGCTTTGCAGTAGCTTCTATGGACGATCAGATTTCACAGGGTTAACAAATGCCAAAGTTTCCCTTGATCTTTTTGGAAAGTTACTAAATTTTTTATTATTATAGTGCGTGTTGTAACAAATCTGCAGGAATCAGGGAAAAACATTGGGCTTAGAGTCCATACCTCTTGTGTTCTCCAAAATTACTACTAGCTGAAAAATTTCAGCAGAAAACATCCGGGTCAGTGTAAATCGTAGCTAATTGTTAAAATCATCCTTCGTAAAATCTCTACAAAATCGGTCCGACTATACTTGCACAATAATTGCGCCTCTTATTGGCAGATGGCGCGAGTACTGACAGCGACTAGTAAAGCTGCGTTCCCATTGTTTTTAATCAATTAAATTGTGCGGCAAATTTGAATTTCTAATGCGATTTTTTTTACAGTATCTAACAACAGTCATTCCTTATCATATAGATAGTGGCCCACCGGATAATCAGACATTACAAATATTAATCAAAAGTAAGTGGAATTAGTGAGTGTTATTCAATTAATTAAACAATTTTTTTTGCAGTTTTAAAAGCGATAAATGAAGACAGTCCAACTGTACCGACTTTATTAACAGATTATATATTAAAAGTTATATGTCCTACGTAAATTAGAAATGATGCACAATTTAAATAAAATTTCTAGCTTAAAATTTGAAGCTTAGATGATTAAATTCTGAATAAAAAAAATAAGAATGATGAAAGGCACATATTTCGTTTGCAATATTAATTTATTTAAATTGTTGATTTTATTTGTATATTTTTTTATATCGATTTTAATTGAATAATGTCTGTATATAATTATATTTGCTTCAATATTCTAGTCTTATATACTACGTAATGTTAATTAATTGGATAATTAATTAATTGAAAGTATAATTAAATGTAAAAGTGAAATAATTGTGCACATCGTTTCTTGGATAAATGTTCGTCAGATGATATTGAAAAATGGTATATTTTGTACAAAGTGAGCTTGTTATTTTGTTTATTATTCTTTGTAATTTAATTTAATTTTTGATTATTTCTTGCCAAATTTGCTAATCAATAAAATTCAAAAAAAAAAACAAACATTATTTTAGGGTAAATTTTAGGATTTTAAAACATTTAAATGTAAAATTAAATGTTACCTGTTCTAAGAGAAAAAGAAAGCCAGCCAGTTGTAGATCTCAAATAAAAATTCTGACTCTAATTTCGTTTGTTTGATTTCCCCGGCAACGACATGCAAACATTCGATTTTTGACTTTTTTCGGTAGCGGACAATCCATCAAAATTCTAGTGTAATGGAAAATTGGGAAAATTTCAATTGTACCGTAGAAACTGCATCATCGGCTTCATTAAGGAAACAGTTCCAAGACGACGGCAAACCGAAATCGAAATTCCATTGGAGTTGGCGGATCAATCAGTTGGCATTACCGAAAGGCTTACTTGGCAGGCCAAAGGAGGTGCCACCGGAAAAACCAGCAGCACCGGAGAAAAAGCGAGTGGACAAAATCGATCCGGAATGTGAATGGCGTAGCGTACAACTTGCTAATCCGAAACTACTGTAAATAATCAAATTCGAAAGCTATTTAATTGTTTTAAAAAAACATTGATTTTTCAGGCGGCTTGTCAACAATAAAAAAGATGCCTTAACTAAGAAACACCAGAAAATCTACGACAAATACATCAACAACACCTTGAATAGTATTTATTATTATTACTACAAAAAACGTAGGGATCTGGAAAGGAAACGTAGACATAAACGGAAATTGGCCCGTGAACGTGCCAAAAAGAAAACGAAACAATTGAAAAAGGAGGAAATTCAGAAGATCCACATGGAGTATCTGAACCATTTGGCAATACCAAGGCCGAAACTCAAACCGCCACCAATTCCACGCGTACGTACCGATTTGGAGACATTAATGCCAGGCATTGAGCGTTTATCACAACCACAAAAACACGAGGAATTACCACCGAAACCACCATCTCCATCACCATGGTCATTGAAATATCGAATCACCGCGAGAACTGAACAATTAGCGGAAGTACCGGAGTTTCGGCGTTACGTTCCACCGCCACCACCACCACCGGAACGACCGCGAATTAAAATTAAAGACATGAAGATAGTTTGTGAGTATTTGTTATTGTTGTTGGTAGTTTTGGGTATTATAAGGGTTTTTTTTTAGTGTCCGAAAGGATGCAGCAATTGGTACAACCACGACCGAAACGGCTGAAGAGAGACGAGGATCTGAAAGAGGATCCTTGGACGATACCACCGAATGCTTTGAAATATAAAGCAACACCGAGAATTCTGGAGTTGGCCAAGCCTATCGAAAGAGACTAAACTGATATTGCAATTGAAAAAGTGTCACGTCGCCACGAGAATCGAACCTAAAGAAGCCGGTTTCTAGAATTTAAGAATAACTCGATTATTAGGCAACCAGTAAATCTGTAATCTAACAAATATAATAAATTAATCTGGATTTTTTCGAAATATCGTCAAGTATCAATTCTACCGAATAATACCTCAAAAAAAGCAGTTTTCCCCGCTCTTCTCGAATTAGATCTGGTGATGTTCCCCGATTTTTATAACCGTGTTGTGAGAGGACACATACGAGTACAATTCGAGATAAGTTTTTATTAATAACTGATAATTTTCTAGATATTCACAAAATTACGCAATTTTGCGTATTTAATGCGTCGTCGTCAGACGATATTTTTTTCGAAAGTTGATGAATTTTGTGGTTTTTTTGAATGATCTCGTCACGGCACTAAAAGAAGCAAAAATTGAATCGATTTAAGTCAAAAGCGACTCGAACGCAATATCTACCGCTCTTAGAAGATTTCGTAATTCTTGTTTGTTGGCTCTGAGTTGTGTGAATTCAGCAGTTTTGGTTTCTAATTCTTTACATTTACTCTCGTAGTTTGTGCGAATTTTCGTAATTTCGTTGGACCTAAAAATTACTGAATTATTCAACGAATTAATTGAATTAATTAAATATGACTTTGAGTCGATTTCTTTCTGTTTTTCTAGATAATCCTGTTGCAAAACGGTATACTTCTTCTTCATATCGTCTAGTTGTTTTGTCCAATGTTCGTCTTTTCTACGATTTTGTAGGTTTTTACTGTAATCATTTGATATCCTTTTCTGTTCTTTTAGCTCCATTTCAAGACTCTAAAAACGGATTGATTTACAAAATTCAACAAAAATTCAACGTTTCTCCAAATTTAGTACATCTTTTAGCACTCCAAATTTAACTTTTGGCAAATCACTAAAACGGGCAGTGTTAAGTAAGCCCAATTCTACGCCCTAAACAACACCTCTGCATTGTGAATAAATCTTTCTCGTATTCGTCATTTTCAGCACGACTTCTGAAGCTTTATTTTTTTGTTTTGCGTACATGAACCCGTCTGCCTTCGTTCTGTTACTTTATTCCGCTATGTGAATTTGCAAAAGTGTAATTTGGAGTTTAGAGTTGCACAAAAAAATGAATATTGCACTAAAAAGTGGCACAAATTTACATGAATGCGATTCTGTAATTGATTGATTGTTTGTTTATAATTTCCAATAACATCTTCTGATTTATTTAGTAAAATATTCGGTTTATTCTCCACTTTTAATGGTTTAATTCTGGATAGATTTGAGGGACTTTTAATTTTCGGTTTAGCAATTCTTAATGGAATATTAGAATTTTCTCGCTTTGTTGCAAGCGTTTCTTCATCAACTGCTGGTTTTTCTAGTGGCCGATCACCCTCCATTTTATCACAATTATTCAAATTTTGCTACTTTATAAAATAAAAAAAAAATGCACATAATTGACATGTGGTTTTCACGAAAATGTTTATTTGGAACGTTGCCCAGGTTCGCCTTTTTTGCTTGGTATTTTTTCTTGCTAGCTAGCTTGATGTCTCGTGACGAACTGAGAGAAAAATAATGATTAGTAGAAAAAATTATTAAAGATATCCAAAGCGATTAAACAGATATTACAATAATATGAAAAATCGCACGTGAGCACGAGAATCGAACCCAAAATAACCAGCTTCGGGTCAGATGGCTTTTAATTGTGACTTAATTATTAAGCAACCCAATTTGTAATTGAATTTATTGAACAAATACAATCAATAAACATATCGTCCTGTAATTTTCGGCACCCTGAAGACCAGAGCCGGCCCGAGCTTTCCTGGCGCTCTAGGCACCCATATTTTCGGCGCCCTTCTCCAGCAAATAATAATGAGGAGCACTAGTTTTGTATAGTTCTTAAAAGAATTATTTCGCTTCTTCGTTAATTTTCTTTAACTCAATTTCTAATCGAAAATAGCTTCTTTTTATAACAAGAGAAAAAACCGAAATAATTGTGATAATTCTCTGTTGAATTTTAGATAGATCCATAATAAAGAGTTTGGTGTCTCGTAGAAAAGATTTCGTATTAACAGAATCCAAAACAATGTTTAGGTTTATCATCATTTTTGTTTCAGTACGTGAAATCTTTCAAGATTTTTCGTAAACATTCTATCTTTACCCACTTTTACTGTAATATTCTCATTCATTTGTTTAATAATTTACGTAAAGCATGTTTCAGAACATTGTTAATAAAAATTTTATCATGTGTTTCAGCATGTTATTTTCTTAAAAATTTTTCTGAGTATTCTATCTTTATCCACTTTTATTAGAATGTTTTCTGCTTTGTGAAAAGTTTCTGTTTCAGGATACCTCGTTGTTTTCCAGCACTATAGTGCTGGAATTTAATTATAATTAAAACCTTTTATTTCAGGTAATTTGTGGTAACTACAGTAATTAAAAACAAAGGAAGTTCAAATCCAGACTGGTTGGATTTGAACTTTAAAATTCTTTAATTCTCAGAATAATGCATTCTGTTCAATAATTTGTTAAAAGACTCTGTTTCAGGATATCTTTCACCAAAAGTTTATCGTGATTAAATATATTTTTCATTCCTGCGTAAGCATTCTATTTTTTTTTTTGACTTTAAGTGAAATATGTGCCTTCGCATTTACTCAATAATCTGTAAAAAATCTGTTTCACGATATTTTTCAATCAAAATTTTATAACGCTGTCAATTGCAAGACATTTTTTCAGAAATTATTGTATGCACTTCAATTGAAATATTTCAATTTATTTGTTTAATAATTTGAGAAAAATCTGTTCTACTATATTTTTTTTATGATTTTTGTTTTAACACATTTTTTCAGGAACTTATGTAAGTATTCTATTTATATTGACTTTAACTTAAACGTTAATTTGTTTTCATATAATTGGTGAAATATTTCTCTTTCAGAATACTTTCTAATCAAAATTCTATTATGATCTCTATTTCAGCGCATTTTTTCAGGAATTTTTGAGAGTCTTATGTCTTTATCCACTTGCAATGAAATTCCAGCATTCATTTGTTTAATAATCTGTAAAAATCTCTGTTTCAGGAATAATTTTTAATCAAAATTTTATAACGCTTTTTATTTCAGGACATGTTTTCAGAAATGTTTGTAAGTGCTCTATTTTCATTCATTTTAATTGAAATGTTTTAATTTATTTGTTTAATAATTTGAGGAAAAACTATACTTCGGGATATCTGGTAACAATAATTTTTTCAGGATTTCTGTTTTAACACATTTTTTTGGGAACTTTTGTAAGTATTCTATTGAATGCATGTTATTTTAATTAATTTAATTAATTTCAATCATTTTTTGCAACATTTTTCTAATAGTTGTACTGAAGATGGCCTTGCAGGGTTGAAACCGGTTCACATGTAATTTAATAAACATTTCGATGTTTTTTATGACATTCCAACAATTGTTCTTATTGCATGTTAAAACAATTGCTAACTAGCAAGTTGCTAAAACAAAAGGACTTAAGCGTTGTGCTTGTTTTACTAACATCAAAGTGGACTAGGCCTATAGGGGATACCCCTATAAAAAACGCACCTTGTGCTTTACCTCCTCGGTTGTGTGGAAAGAAGCATAACTTACGATAAATTATCAACGATTCGTTTGGTATGTACAATATCTTACATTCAAATGATATACATTTCTCCACGAATCATCCTAATGTGGCCAACATGTCAAGATTTTTCATATAGCTTAAAATCGTAAAGCCGTTCCACTATAAAATCGATTTAGTATTAGGTCTACTATACACAATCGTATTTGAAATATTGTCTAAATACAACCTGTTTCATCTTTTGGCAACTCTCTCTTGAACGTTCTGAGAAATTGCATTAAAAACAATACGATATTAATATTCATGTAACAGAAACAATTAGAAGACAAGTTAACAGTTATAACATTCCAGTAAGTGGTGCAAATTGTGATTTAACTGAATTATTCTAGGTTCCTACAAAATGTACCACGCTATACATTCACCAGCTGCTAATTCTGCTGTGTTCCTATTGGCTAATAACCGAAGCCAGTCGTTTATTGGTCAGAAGATTTGAAAGATATACAGACAAACAAAAATCGTGCAATATTAGAATATTATTAAATTTTCGGATCAAAATAATTACAATAATCGGTTTTCCCTGAAATTATGGGCTTTTTTCGCACTTAGAGTTTTTTTGTGGAAATTATTGAATTTAGATTTGAATCTTCCTCCAAGCTTCTAGGGATTTTTTCAATATTGGCATCACTGATATTCATAATGACAGATATAACCTCAAAATATTTTTGTAATATTTGTTAACAACAATCGTTTGTTTTTATTTCTTTTTTCAGTAATATAAAAACTGAAGAACTATGTCTGAACGTAAAGTATTAAATGTAAGTAAAAAACCGATATTTCAATTTTTGTTTTTTGTTTACATTGGTTATTATTTTAGAAATACTATCCTCCGGATTTCGATCCGTCGAAAATTCCGCGGATGAAACTGCCGAAGAATCGCCAATACACTGTACGCTTGATGGCACCGTTCAATATGCGTTGCAAAACGTGCGGCGAATACATCTACAAAGGCAAGAAGTTCAATGCTAGAAAAGAGGACGTCGAACATGAAGACTACCTTGGTATTCGTATCTATCGCTTCTACATTAAAGTGAGTCGATTTTGTAATTCATTCGAACTGTATTATCATCATAAAAACTATGGTTGCAGTGTACGCGATGTCTACAGGAGATTTCGTTCAAAACCGATCCACGCAACACCGATTACGAGATCGAGGCCGGTGCCACACGTAACTTCATGGCATTGAAACTGGCCGAAGAACAGGCGATCCGTGAAGAAGAAGAGGCCAAAGAGGAGGAGGCCAACAATCCGATGAAATTATTGGAGAATCGCACGAAACAATCCAAGAATGAAATTGAACTTTTAGAAAGTTTGGAAGAATTGAAAGATTTGAATCGTCGTCAAGAATCTGTGGATTACGATACAATGCTATTGCAATACGATCAAACAATTAGCGAACGTGAACGTGAAGAACGTTTGGAGAAATTGGATGAGGAATATATTAAAACTGTTCAATTCCAAAATAAGCGGAAACTGATTGTTGAAGAAGAGGTAATCGATGATGATGGTGGCGGTGGTGGAGAACCAGTGGAAAAATCAATAAAAATCGACAATCCGGTCAAAAGTAATCCGATAAAAATCAATTCAACCAAAAAATTGTTGTCGAATTTGGTGAAAATTAAAAAAACTGATAGTGCGGACGAGCGTAAAGAAGAGAAGCCGCAGAGTAGCGGCTTATCGCTGTTAGGTGTATATTCGGATAGTGATGAAACTAGCGATAGTTAATTTAACATAAAATTTTATTCACAAATTTGTTTTGTTGTTAATAATTGATGAGGTCAATCAATAATTCCATATTTTAACCGTAACTCTCAATTTTCACAAATAATCCTTATACTGATGATCTACATGAATTTTTACATAATTGCGCAACTTTGATATTTCAGTTCTTCCTCTTTAAGTGTTAGCTTCTTTGAAAGTTTCTCAATTTTGTTGTTTTTATTAGCAATCTCATCATAACACTGAAAAAAAAAGACAATCAATCGAAACGAATAAAGCATGCCACACATTGATCCAAACGACGACAACTTTTATTGTTTAAGTGAAGCGCTGGACAAGTGTGCGCTATGCTTAAGCGCATATCTACCGATTTTAGAAGCTGCCGCGATTCTTCTACACGTTTCCTTGAATTCCCTTTAGCCACTTCCAATTCATCACACAATTCGATATATTTCTTCAATTCAGCTCGTACTGAATCGATTTGTTTTTGTTTATTATCCAGATTGGTTGCATAATTTTCAGTTAATGCTTGATTTTTATCGATCAAGTCTTTTTGTTCTTTCAATAATTGTTGATTATTCTTTGTTAATTCGGCAATTTTCGTTTCTAAGTCTTTACATACACCATCATAATGCGTTTGAATTTTTTCAATTTCATTCGACTCTTCAAGTACTCTATAAATTATTAGTTAATTAATTAATTTCAATTAAATTGAATTAAATTAAACAAACTTTAAATCGAGTTGTTTCTGTTTCTCTAGAAATTTATGTTGCAACACATTGTACTGTTTCTTCATTTTATCCCGTTCCTCCGTCCATTGTTCTTTTGAACTTTTTAACGTACTTTCTAATTGTTTTAATCGCTGATCGGTTTCCTTTAATCGCTTCTCCGTTTCGAATAGTTTGAATTTGCTAGTTTGTAGTTTTTTCTGATGATCGTTTGATGTCAGTTTCTGTTCTTGTAGTTCCTTTTCGAGACTCTAAAAATACATTTTCATTCACAGTATAAAGTTAAAAATACAGAAGAGCACGCAGAACTCGATCGGTTACAGCCAGTTTTGCACTCCAATAGATCACGGAAATCGATTATTTGCAAATCTTTATTACATAAATAGAAATATTTTCTGGCTGCCGTTCCGACTTTTGAAGCCTTTTTAATATTTCGTTAACAATTTTGCTAGATTTACGGCAAAAAAATGAGTAGTCGCGATTGCGTTCTACGTGCTGCGACTTTCCTAAACGAAACTGGGGGAAAATTTACATGAATCCGACGCTGTAATTCATTGCCTGTATCATCTTCGGTTTTTACTAAATTGTCTTTGAAATTGTTCGATTGCCTTCTTGTTCTACCACTTTTTAATGGAAGCCGAGAGTTTGGTAGTTTCACTTCATTGTTTTTTTCAGTTACGGTTGTTTCTACGATTGCTTCTACGGTTGATTCTATCGGTTGATCGCCACCCTCTATTTTCTCATTTGCTGGAATCAATTCAGTTTTGTTTTGCTCAAAATATTTGTTTGGAATATTGCCCGAACTTGTTTCTCTCTCTCTCTCTTTCTCTCTATTTATACAGATATAGAAATTTTTTCGATGATTATCCTTGGAAACGAATATTTTTTGCTGTTGTTGTTAGTTTGATGTCCAATGACTTGGAAGTAATCAAACGATTGATGTATGACAAACGAAATAGGCCCCCCAATAATTCAACCAGTTACTTTTCAAATTGATAAGAGAAAATCAATGGCAAGTTCAAAGGTGGAAAAAAAAATCAAGAGATAGAAATGCGTCGGGGTTAAAATATAATCTCTTACTACAACATTTTACTTTCAAAGTACTATAATGGAAAGTAACAAGACGATTCTTAGTACGGAGACAAGTTTAAAAGGCACTTTTCAAGGCAAACACATTGGGAGAGGATCTGTTTAAAAATCTTTAAGAATCGTTTAAGAAATTCTCATTGTTTCGATTATCGTTGAATTGGTTCGAAACTTTTATTGATTCTGTGGATTTTTCTCATGCAAACAATTAATCAATCCACTATGCCCCAATTTCTGCAATTAACGTGTAATTGGACCTTGTTTAAAAGGCTATAAGTAGTCAGGATTTTCACAAAATAGAACCTTTTAAGAGAGACTTAAATCGAAAATATGAAAATAAAGGTAATAGTTACCACAATATACAGACTGTTTTAGCCTAAGACACCACCTTTCATAACTTCTTCAATTATTAAGTAGTAGAGTAGACTCAAAGTACCCCTTAGGTTATCTAGTTTCAGTTTTTGAGCCTTGCATTCTAATGTTTTAACAATTGAAGAAGTTATAAGAGCAGGTGGCTTGGGTTGCAACAGTCTGTATATGTAAATTTTTACATTGATAAACTAAAGTATCTACATAAGAAAAATGTTTAAAAAAAAACGTTTGTTTTTCTTCTTTTAAGACTCTTAGTCCCATGTAGCACTTACGCCGCATGCGGCGCGCGGTTTTATTATCCGTGTCGCGCCTTGTCGCACGCGACTCGTTTTTCTATCTATTTTAATGATACGGGACAAAACCCACTTATGCGGCATGTCGGGCGCGATTTACAGTACTCCAACTGTGTTGACAAAGTAATCATGTCTGAGATACCAAGATGAAGAAATAGCAGGGCCGCTGCTTCTTCAACTTCCATTTTAATGCTGAACTTGTCGCGGGTAATAAAACCGCGCGCGGCATGCCGCGTAAGTGAAATATGGGGCCTTTTTCTACGTAGGATTTGATCATTGTATATTTTTTGAGAAACAGTCATTTTACTGGAAAATTTGGATTTTTCGTCCATTACGACTGAATATCCCTGAAATTGGACAAGAAATCAATGAAACTGTCGTCTAGAAAAAAATAAATCAATTACTCAAAGTATTGAATAAAAACGAGACGAATCGAAAAAAATTATATGAGAAGAAATGGTGGATGCGCCGGGAGAGCAGTTTCGGCTCACCCTTAACAGATCGGGATTTCCCTCCTGTCGATATTTTGGATCCAATCCAATAGTAAAACCTTTACGAATTGTAATAACTGTCAGTATTATAACGTTTTAGAGTTGAAACCGTCATTTTGCCGGAAAATTCACATATTTCGTTTTACGATCGGATTAAGTTGCAATTCTTGATAAATATTTTCTTGACCTTTTTCCACGTTACGACCCATAAAATGTGCACATAAAAGCACCCATTGACACTCGAAACTGTGTCGATTTAGCAGATTTACTCAAGAACCAAGTCCATTACTATACATACATTGATCTGCTTCTATATATGAGAATTTATTTGAAATTATGCATCAGGCAATTATTTGGCAATCTTTGCAACTTCTCCCGAAAAGTGGTGGATGCGCCAGGAGAACCATCCAACATTGCCTCCCCTATCTTTGGGCACACCAACCAGAAATGACAGTTCCACTAAACTTCAAGACATTATCACCGCCAAGGGCCAAATTTCAACACAACACTGACCACATAAAACTAACTTGAACTAGTTTACTTTACGTTAAGGGAATTGTAGTGGAATGACGCAAACAATCCTGACAGAATAATTAATGACGATTCTAATTCGTGTGTAGATTCAATTAATTAATTGATTAATTAATTCAATCTGATAAAGCGTTTGAATTTCGACTTACTCAACGTGTCCATGTTGGTGTTGTCTGAAATTCGACTGAAATTTCGAGAAACAAACAAAAATCTGTCATTTTACATGAAATAGAAAACACAACCCTGATTTCTATCTACAATGACATTCAATACAATATGAATTCTTATAGTTGCGTTTCTATGAGGGCATTTGTATGTATTCATCGATCCTGATAGTCGATTGAATTGAATTTTTGAATTAAATCTAATCGTAGAAGAATGAGGCGGATAATTTCAGAATTTTATTGTTTTATATTGTGTGTGTGTGTATGTGTGGAAAAATTTTAAAGCATACAACATAAATGAATTAAAGTCTTCAGTAACTGTATACGGTCGTTCTATCCACGAAGAATGCACAGGAAATTGAATTCACTTGAAAATCGTCGGTGCGTCGTTGTAGGTTTAACTCTAAAAAGATAGATAGTCGGTCGTATTATAAAACTGGATTCAGTTAGTTGTTGACTGTAGACAAGGTAGCGTCGCGACGCTCCCTACTTTTAAGTCCACTAAGACGATTCCGATTAAGGTAAATTATTGAAATTGTATTAATTTGATAAAAAATTAGAAATTTCTAATAAAATTCGTGTATTATTAATGTCGAATTTTAATCCAAACAATAAAAAAAGTTAACAAAGCTCCGACATTATAAGCAAAACACAAAAGCTAAACATTAATAAATAATCGGACTAACCGGAGCTTGTGTATACAATAGCAGATTAAACTTTGGCAAAACACAAAGTTTAAAGGGTAAATTTGTTAAATTCAACAGTTTACATTACATCAACTTTATAAATTATTTTGATAATTGTATGTTTTGTTTGCTACACGACGATTATTGTTGATCGTTTTCTAGTGGAAAATGTGGAGAATTTCGCTTTGTTGTTGTGCATTCGTCGTCAACTTGAGCTGCACAATTGCCAGCAGTGAATGCACCCGAAAATTGGACGGTGTCAAAGAAACCCTGAACCGTTACAGAATCGAAATTTCGGGAAATCCAACGACTTACGTACCAGGCGAACAATATACAAGTAAGCTTATCCATTTATAATAAATTTCTAATCAAAACGGTTGTACGAGAGGGGGTGGCGACTTCAAATATCAACTTTTCCAAACAAAACTACTTGAAAAACATTAAATTCAACTGCAACTCTACTTAGAGATTGGCGGATCTTGAGCTCGACTCAACTGGAAATGAGATGGTGGTTTTCAAGGTGTTTTTTTTCGCTGCTCGTTGTTTTAAATTTTGATAAATCCTTTTTCTTTCGTCGTTCGTTCGTTGGGTTCGGTTGGTTACAAACAATCCTTCACTTAATTGGATGGATTCTTTTAATGAGAAAATATCAAGAAATTCGTACGATAACTGTGTGATTTGTCGTTGGCAATTTAATTGGAACATCGATTTTGGGCCAAACAAAAGGGGGAAAGTTTTACGATGACGTTTGATAAAAAAAAAACACACATACAACGTTTACTTTGAAATGAAACCTTTGCCGGATTATAATTGATTTTTGTTAACGAACAATCTCATTATTTTAATGAATGCGATAAGTAAGTGGATTTAATGATTTCACGGTATTTTCCGCTCGCACTCAAATGTTTCGTTGCTTTTGTTTTGAGCTGATTAATGATAATCGGTTTGGTACGTTTCCGCAACTACAGCGTTAACGCCAACGCTACAAAAGCGCAAGCTAATGCATCAATCCTAACAACGATACAGAGATAAGCAAGGTGCTCAAGCAGCCTACTTTTTTCCATTTCAAAGATGTAATTCTTATGTCAGTTTCGGTAGTGCCAGGTAGAGACAAATTTGTCGTCTTTGTTATAGTTCAATTTTCTCCTTTAAGCAAGATTTTTTATGTGCTACCACATCTAAAACATTATCACCTAAAAACGATAAGTAAAATGTCCATCACAGCTGTAGCCGGCAAGTTGTGTATCTTCCGCAACTGTAAAGTTAACGGTAACGCTACAGCAGTTGCATTTGATTTGGAAATACATCCTAATTCGTAGTAAATTCTTTAACTAGCTCTCTCTATTGTCTTTAGAGACTTTTTTTTTGTATTTTCGTAACTGTAAGATTTTTCCGCAACTATAACGTCAACGCTAAAACAGCAAAAAATCAATCTACTTATTGGAGAGGCAGTGCACAATTGTTGGCCAATTAAGTCACTACCAATGAGTTTCCACAACTATAGCGTTAACGTTAACGCATCATCAATACAAATTTATCAACCAAAGAAATTCTTATAGGTTTCCGCAGAAATTTCCATATTTCCGAAATTTTCGTAATTTCCCGATTTGAAGTAATAGACACGATTTCGTTTCTTTTTTATGTTTTCGTCATTGTAGCGCTGACTATGAGACTAAAAATGTAACGCAACGGTAACGCTACAGCAGTTACGTTTGATTTGGAAATATATCCTAATTCTTAGTAAATTCTGGAACTAGCTCGCTCTATTGTCTTTAGAGACTTTTTTTTGTATTTTCGTAACTGTAAGATGTTTCCGCAACTATAACGTTAACGCTAAAACCACAAAAATCAATCAACATATTAGAGAGGCAGTGCACAATTGTTGGGCAATTAAATCACTACCAATGAGTTTCCACAACTAAACGTTAACGTTAACGCATCAACAATACAAGTTTATCAACCAAAGAAGCGATCAAAGGAGAAGTTTGAAGAAATTCTTATAGGTTTCCGCAGAAATTTCCATATTTCCGAAGTTTTTGTAATTTCCCGATTTGAAGTAATAGACACGGTTTCCCTTCTTTTTTATGTTTTCGTCATTGTAGCACTGACTGTTAGGCTAAAAATGTCCATCACTGCTGTAGCCTGCAAGTTGTGTATCTTCCGCAACTGTAACGCAACGGTAACGCTACAACAGTTGCATTAGATTTGTAGTAGTGCCTAAATTGTGGAACTAGCTCGCTCTATTGTCTTGAGAGACCTTTTTTTTTGTATTTTCGTAACTGTAAAATGTTTCCGCAACTACAACGTTAACGCTAAGACCACAAAAAATTAATCTACTTATTGGAGAGGCAGTGCACAATTGTTGGGCAATTAAATCACTACCAATGAGTTTCCACAACTACAACGTTAACGTTAACGCATCAATAATACAAGTTTATCAACCAATTATTGTAGCGCTGACTGTGAGGCTAAAAATGTCCATCACTACTGTAGCCTGCAGGTTGTGTATCTTCCGCAACTGTAACGCTGCAGCAGTTGCATTTGATTTGGAAATATATCCTAATTCTTAGTAAATTCTGGAACTAGTTCGCTCTATTGCCTTTAGAGACCTTTTTTTTGTATTTTCGTAACTGTAAAATGTTTCCGCAACTATAACGTTAACGCGAAGACCACAAAAAATCAATCTATCTATTAGAGCCCAATTTTTGGGCAATTAGGGCAGTTATACTAATGACTTTCCACAACTACAACGTTAACACAAATAAGGGATCTTTTCTTGAATTTTTGCAACCGCAGCGTTAACGCCAACGCTACAAAAATAAACATCTTCATCAGAAAAGTACAAGGAAACTACACAAGGTGTTCGCCACCGATTTTTTTGTGCTTGTGATATGTTGTTGTCCATCGAAAAATAAGTGATTCTTCCTTTTCCTTAGAAGCCCTTAAGCCGTTTATAAGGGCGAAATGGGTCCTCAAAGATACTCTTTCAGATACCACCTACCCTTTTTATAAGGGAGTAAACCCCATGAGAGCAAATAAAGTTTACCTGTTTTTGGATTTTTTGAAAAAAGACTTTTAAGGGATAAATGTATTTTTATATTTTGATAGCAATGATTGATTATAAGCAGGAGATTTTGTTAAATTATTTGGCACGTTACATATTTATACACTAATCCAAAAGGAAAATGTTATTGAATGATACACAATAAATTAAAAAAAAAATCTTGCTTATCATCAGTCTTTGTCATCCAAATAACTGACGTTGTTTTAAAATCGGATAATGCAATAATATTTTATGGAGGATCAAAGTTTTTCAAGGGGTGCTTCACCCCTTTATAACAGGAGTAGCTGGTATCTGAAAGTGTCTATTTTCATTATTTGATATCACAAATGATACGAAATTGATATCGTATTGATTACTATAGTCCTTCTAAGCAAAACTAAATAACTATCCGGATTTTGACGAACCTTTGAGGCTCCATTTCACCACTTAAAACAGCTTAAGGGTCGCTAAGAAAAACGCTTATTTTTCTAAGGACAACAACGTATCACAAGCACAAGAGAATCGGAGGCGGACACCTCGTATAATTTCCTTATAAGATTTTGACTGCATGATTACATTTAATGCTACACAGAGACGACAGTTACTGCAGCAATTACAAAAGATAACCGGTCAGAAACGCCTTTCAAATTGTTAATTTTTGTCCCATACAATTACCGTTTGTAGTCAGCATAATTCTGTGGTAAGTTCTCTAGTATGTGCAATAATTATTTCGGAGTATATTTCCGTTAATTTGCTGAAGGTGAAATACGAAATAATTATCTACCTGGCACGGATATATAGAAATTTGCCTCAATTCAAACAAACAAACACACAACTCCATTACCCTAACGATTTCTCCCATCATTTATATGAATATAATCGTAGAAATAGTTTGTCTAATCGATAAAGCGCATACAATGTAAATATTTGCATAAAATGCATATTGCAGACGAATAAACCAATTGATTTAAAAACGAAAACAATTAATTGATACGAAACAAAGCGATAAATTAACCCACATATTCATGATTAATTTTTCTGTCTCATTGTTTTTCTTCATACACACACACAACCAGTCTCACGCCCAGTCCGTTTTGGCCATTGTTGAACGCCACCACCAGGCTGTTACCACGGCATAATTCATATTGTTTTAATATTTCCTACCTTCATGGCACAAACAGAACAAAAACTATATGTGTGTGCAAAGGCGAGATTTACTCAGTCACATCATTACGTCTTGACGCACGTACCAACGAAACGGAAACGATGTAGAGGAACATTTATACGAAAACTTAGAAGGATCTCTATTGTCTTGTCATCATCTATCATCCGGAAATTCTATCCGTTTTATAATGCACACATATCATTTTTGCCCTTATATTTTCCTAATAAATATATTTGCAATCTGAATTTCGCTATGTTTAAGTCTTTTTACGAGGCACATTCAATGGCGATGAACAGAATAAATTTGCACGATTCATATTGAAAGTGAATGCCGATAAAATCGATGATTCAATTGGTTCGTTACAATTATACGGTGATTCGATGACGAAATTCGATCCGAATTGTCCAGGTACTGTAATCGAGGCTGATGTTCAAATGAAATCTGAAATACAGGTGGTTGAATTGATTATATTTGATCAAAGCTTCTTTATAGAATTGCGACAATTGTAGGTTTTATGGTTGGCACCGGCCACCAGCCACAATTGTATAACATTCCATGCATCCATATCGTCCAGTGATGGTATATGGTATACGAGCTATTTAAATGATCAAAACAGTGGTGATTTAATCAAAGTATTGTGTAAAGAATTGGAGAATTCCGATGATACACAACCGAATATATTGCGGCATTGTTGTGCTTGTGATGAAGCCAAATATGAGGTAAAAAAAAAATCAAATTCAACCGTATTTTAGTAGAATGTAGACGTTTCCGGATTCTATTGTGAAATTAGGTTAACAGCCCCCCATTTAAGATCAAGCCGATTAAATTATCTTGATCGCACCCTATCATTATACGTCAGCGAGACGATGAGACTATTACAAAGATAAAAGATAACTGTAATTATAGCAAGGCACAATTGTATTTCGTATTGTTCCCTAAAATGCTTTAGGTAACATTCGAAGGCTTATGGTCGCGCAACACCCATCCGAAAGACTTCCCAGATGGATGACTGACCCGTTTCAGCGATATAATTGGTGCATCGCACACCGTCAATTATACGTTTTGGCGTTACGGTGATATCGCCAGTGAAGGCCTACGACAATTGGCCGAGAATGGTAATACGCGTATGCTTGAGAGCGAATTAAAAGCTAAAGTAAAATAGTTTACGAATTCATTATCGATTTGAATTAATTGTTTTGTGATTTAGAGCAATCATATCCGGACCATAATCAAAGCACGCGGTATCAGTTATCCGAATATAACAGGCAAAACGTTCGCTGTTTTTCGTGTGGATAATCGCCACCATTTAATGTCGATTGTATCAATGATCGATCCATCACCCGATTGGATAGTTGGTGTTTCTAGTTTAGAGTTGTGTTTGAAGAATTGCTCTTGGATCGAATCGAAGATACTCAATTTGTATCCATGGGATGCTGGTACCGATAATGGCATCACATATATGGTATAACCAATAATCCGCTTATAAATAAAATTAATAATTTGTTCATAATTAGTCGCCAAATCAACCGGCATCACCGCGCCAACCGATCAAACGTCTACTAACGAATTATCCAAACGATCAACGATCACCGTTCTTCGACCCATCTGGTACTGAAATGAAACCGTTTGCACGCCTATACCTATCCCGTCAACGTCTCTACGAGAAGATTTGCGATCAAACAATCCTCGATTACAACGACAACGATCATCAGCAATGCGAAACGGAGGAATGGTCGGATTGGTCGCCGTGTTCCGCCACATGTGGACGTGGTGTTAAATACAAACAGCGCCGCTACAAGAATGAAGAGAGTAAATTCGTGTGCCACAAAAAACTGACAGAACGGGCCGCCTGTGAAGCCGTCCAGAAATACTGTCCCAATTCGCAACACCATCAACGCCAACAACAACAACAACAGGACAATATCAAATGCGAATTAGGACCGTGGAGCGATTGGTCCAGTTGTAGTGTGACGTGTGGTAAAGGCGTCAAGACACGCGACCGTAAATACAAGAATCGTTCGGCGGCGAAGAGTTGTCGGGCGGGTCGTGTGAATCTACCGAAACTACAAGAGAATCTCGAATGTTTCGGTGATGCTAGTAGATGTGAAGATGATGATGATGGAGATGATCGTGCGGAATTATGCAAAAATTTCGTATGGAGCGATTGGTCGCCGTGTTCGGCTACGTGCGGTAAAGGCTTCAAGATTCGTTACCGTTTAAAAATCAATGCCAACACTAAAGAATCACAAACGTGGCCGTTTTATCGATTGAATGATTATAATGATGACGATCAAGATGATGATGATGAAGATGTTGAATTCGATGAGGATAATCCGTGCAATCATTTGAAAATGAAAGAAACTGTTGAATGTTATCAGAGAGATTGTAGTATCGGTCAAATTAATCGAATTTCAGGATATTCGTGTGGCTTACCGAAAGATATCGGTGCTTGTAAAAGCAACATTGATCGTTGGTATTTTGATACGATGAAGGGTAATTGTGAGATTTTCAGTTATAGCGGCTGTGAAGGCAACTCAAACAATTTCAAAAGTCTTGAAGAATGCCAACGAGTTTGTGCTGAATTCCAAAGTGAGTCGACCAAATTTCGTACAGATTTTATGGCCCGATGACTTTATGATCCCTGAAAGATTTCCTACTATTTTTAACATTCTATGCCAAAAAGGCATTACTCCATAAAATCGATATGTTGTTTGGCCTACTATATACGAAATGTTTCGTATAAAACAAAACTCTTCCATGATTTCAGAGCAATTAATTGCAAATCTTACGGCACATAAGAAACAATTGGGCGTTACAGTTTCAGGAGCTCTATCCTACAACATCCAAAACGACGCAGTAAACGGTAATAATTGTGGTAATTTCCGTAATTAGTATCGTCGAACGAAATCTTTATCCGTGCTTCAGTAGAGATAGAGATAAAGATTTTCGTTGTAGAATACCGATTCGAATTTAATAATCTAGTTTCAGCACCAATTCCATCGTACCGACCGTACAGTCAAATTGAATTGAAACAAAATAACAGTAACGATTGCAAGACCACAAAATGGTCAAATTGGAGTGAATGCCAGACGGATAATGGTTGTGGTATTGGTTATAAAACCAAATACCGCCACATTCTGGTAGGTTACAAAAATCACCATCTCCACGTGTATATTTGATTGATTTTCCAGCACCATCCCAACACCAATGGTAGATCGTGCCCGAAGAAGTTGATTAAACGAAAGAACTGCTATATACCGTGTATTTCAAACGGTTGTATTATGTCGACATGGTCATTATGGACGGATTGTGATTGCCAACGTAATAGTCAACGTCGTTATCGTCATCTATTAATTAAGTCATACGATAAAAACAATGTATCGTGTCCGATGAAGATGGAGGAGCGTCATTGTGAATGTTAGAACGTTTTAATTGTCATCCTCCCTTTTTCTCTCTCATTCTCTGTTTCAAATAGAATAAATTTTAATGCATATCATAATTATATTTGGAAGTTTTTAATTTTTTTTTTCCTCTGTCAAAGGATGCTGGAAGAAAGTTTTTAAATCAAAAACTAGTTCTTTAAAAGCGGTTAAAACTTTTACATAGATAAGTGGTAGATTTACGACCATTAACCGTTTATTTCTTGTATGGTAAAACTTTTAAATGGTGGTAATTTCTCTTTAAAAGTTATTTGACAATAAATTGTGAAAAATAAAAACTATAGAATCAAAACTTGTAAGTTCTTAAGCGATCTCCTTTATCAACACCAAACAGTTTTGTAAATAATCGCGTAATTTTTCGCACTTGTAGACGTGCAAACGCATGCAACGATTCTGATTTTCGTTACAGAATAGGTGCAATTTTTAACTGCAATGATGGGATTGTTGTCGTTAAGGGGGTATTCTGGTCTAGAGGCATGAATTTTAGGTACTTTTTGAAGTGCCGTAAAAAAAAGGATTTTCTGTCAGATATTTATTAATATGTCAAGAATACATAATTTAAAAAAAAGTGAAAAAATTGAAAACTCAAAAAGTTATCGGCCGATAAAATGGGGGGTCTCAAAAAAATGGTGTGCGTCTGTGGCCACGGTTCTAACCCTCCTAGCAATTCGAGAAAAAAGAAAAAAACAGATTATCAATCTAGAGTAATGCCGCTATCGTACTAAATAAAAGAGTAGAAAAATATTTCTTTTTAACAAAATGGCAGCTGTCTGAAAAAAAATAATTTTGTACTACTTTTTTTGAGTTTTCCGAATTTTTAAAAAATAGTAAGAATTCAAATTTTGGACTGAGGATAGTTAGTACGATAGATAAGTGTATAGAGAAGACCCACGCCAAATTTCAAGTAAATCGGTTCAGTAGAACTTGAGAAATCGTGGGTACCATTTTAAAAAAGATAGTTTCAAGAAAAAGGCCGAGCCGCTTTGGATGCCGGGTTACTAAAACAGCTATATCTCCGAAGATAATTTGTATTTTGAAAAATCCTCTTAAAGACACATTCTTAAAGGATTAAGCTTTGAAAATCTGAAAAAAAATCAATTTTTTCAAATTTCTAGACCAGAATACCACCTTAAGGAACCATCCTCGGTCCAGCGGCGTACAGACGGTCTCATGTCAATAGCATTTAATAAAACCAACACAGGCGGAAATCTCCCGATAGACATAGTAAAAATATTTGATTGTCAGTCAAAAGATGCAAAGGTGTCTTATACAGAGTGTCCCAGTTAATAGTTTCACCTCAAATATCTCGCGTATTTGTGAACTGAAGTGGAAAAGTTTCTAAAGAAATTAGACTACAATGTTCACACTTCAATTGACCGACACGATTTGCTTTATAGCTATTTTGGAGATGCCAAAACGTCATATAAGTTCTCGTTACTCAGTATTGAAAATCTGAAATGAATACCGTGAATGAACTTTTATGAAAATAGTTTTTTCTTTTCCAAATTTTGGGTTATAAACTGTATTTCAGATGAACAATCTTACAATTTGTCGCCCAAAATTGCAGCTATGTAAAATGGTGGAGGCGCCGGGGAATCACACTTCCCTGTTTTCTTTTTGAGTAACAAACAAGAGGTGATTGGTTTCGTAATACTGAGTAATTTTCGAGATCTTATATCACTTTTTGGCATTTCCAAAATAGCTAGAAAAAAAGATCGTATCGATTAATTAAAGAATGGACATTGTAGTCGAATTTTCTCAGATTATTTTCCAGCTCAATTCACAAACAAGCGACATATTTGAGATGAAACTGTTAGCTGGGACATGCTGTTTGTTAACGAATACCCTTTACGGACGCCTGTGAATTGCAGATCAGTTACAACGCTTCTTATTTGTTAAATATAAGGAAAGGGATCCCACCCTCTTACTAACACGCACCCATCTGCGTCAAGGCTCGTCTTGGCCTGCCACGTAAACAATAAATGAAATGCTTTTCCATAAAAAATTATCAAAAGTATTGGAAAATATCAGAGATTTAAATAAGGTTGCGAGGGTCCGTTCTTCCAACGTAGCGAATGATGTTTTCGGCTTTCTTCATGCGAAACTTTTCTCCAACTTTTCTCACTCTATATAAGTACACTTTTCGTTAGCCTCTGCAGGCCTCAGATAGCATTTTTAAATATTAAACAGAAGCCAAAACGAGTTGAATTTTCACTATTTTCTTTGCCAATTACAGCGAAAGTTGATTTGTCGAAGCGCAATACTGGGTGCAAAAGTTTTAATAATAAAACTGCAAAAATGTTGGGCGACAATTTAACGGTAACTCGTGTACTGCAACACCAGACGGATCGATTTCAAATTACACGGCTCTGGTAACTTTGATTTTGGAACGATCATTATCCGCCGTTTTTTAAAAATAAATCTCTTCGTCAATGACACAATTTCGTAGAAAAAAAGCTTGATAATCTGCCTAACAGTCTGGAAATTTGCAAGCGTACGCACAAGCTGATAAGTTCGATTAAAAAAATAAATAAATAAATAAAACATCCACAAATCAAATTAGAGCAGAAACTATAATCATGTGTTTATGTGAATATAAATTCTAGTATAAGTTTAACGTACAATTTGTCAAAGTCTTCTTTTGATAACCTTTTTATTTAAAATCAAATAGAATTTTCAGTATTAAGTCAAGGTTATATTCTAAATTGCATCATTGTCGACGATGTTGTTGATGTTGATTTGGAAAATAGACGAAAATTTCTAAATAATAACGACATTGGATTTGATAGTTTTATCAATTTCGGCCAAATTTCTAGTTATTGTTATTATTCATAAGTGTGTAACTATTTCAAGATCATTGAATTTGGCTCTAGGCCAAAATCTGTAAGTTGTCGCATCTAACAACACAATAATCAAAAACAATCAAAAATGTGGTGGAGATGGTTCATTCTGTTACCATTAAATCTCATTGTGTGTTATCAACAATGCGACCATCTCAGTAGTAGAATGTTGAAACCACCAAATCCGAATCAGGTGTTTATTTTGGAGATTTCCGGTAATCCTGCCAATTACGTACCTGGCGAAACTTATACAGGTAAGTGGACGATTTTATTCCAAATCACCTCTCTATCAAGTCTGTTGTAGTTACAATTAAAAACAATCCGAAAATGTATTTAAATAGTCGTTTTCGGGATTTTGAAATCGTCGCCGAACCCTCCAATCTCGATCCGTTACAATTCTTCAATCCACCATCGGTGGGCAATTTCCGTTTGTTAGATCCCATGTTGACTAGTATCAGTTCGAAGTGTCGCAATACGGTCATCCAAACGAATACGGTACTAAAACCGTCAGTTCAGGTTAGCTGGATAGCACCACCACCAAATAGTGGTTGTTTATTCATTAAAGCTACAGTTGCCGAGAACGAGGAGAATTGGTACGCACCTATCGGTAATTTGACGCGATTTCTATGCGAAGAAGCTAGCCAAAATGCCGATACACAGAATCCTGCAATAGAAGAGTGTTGTGCTTGCGATGAAGCCAAATACGAGATCGCCTTCCATGGTATTTGGTCGCGCAATACACACCCGAAAGATTATCCAACCGATATTTGGACGACGAAATTCAGCGATATTATCGGTGCTAGTCATCAATTTAATAAGAGTTTTTGGAATTACGGCGATTTCGCTAGTGCCGGCTTGAAATTGCTAGCTGAAGACGGCGATACAAGTCTGCTCGAAACTGAATTAAAAGAAATGGCAAGTGTTAGTTAGAGTCTCACTAAATATGGTCAATTTTTATAATTATCGATTTTTAGAATGATAATATTCGGACGATCATCAAAGCTAGAGAATTATCGTATCCGAACATCACCGGCACTTCGTACACGGTATTCCGTGTCGATAAAGAGAATCATCTGATGAGTTTAGTATCGAAAATCACCCCATCACCTGACTGGATTGTGGGTGTAGCTAATTTAGAATTGTGTACATCGAATTGTACGTGGATCGAAGCAGTTGAATTGAACCTCTACCCGTGGGATGTTGGTACCGATGATGGTGTTACGTATACGGTAAGTTTCGCTAAATTTTGCGATTTAATTCAATTTCAAATAACGTTTGTAGTCGACGAAATCGCCAGCATTCAAGCCGGAAATGATCAAAATGATCAAATCGAACAGTCCCAACGATCCACGTGCCCCATTCTTTAGCGAGGACGGTGAACCATTAAAACCGTTAGCACGTCTACAAGTGACCCGTGAGAAAATCTACGAGAAAGATTGCAATAATGACGGTGATATTATCGATAAGAATAATAGGAATTGTGCGACAACGGTGTGGTCGAAATGGTCGCAATGTTCATCTGATTGCTTTAAAGTACGTACACGTGAATATAAACAACCGGAATTAGCGGAGAAGTGTCGTAAACATATCAAAGAGAAACGACCGTGTAAACCGCATCAATGCAACAAAAACGAAGCGTTAGATGAGAACGATCAACGTTGTGAGGTGACCGAGTGGAGTCAATGGTCGAATTGTACGGTGAAATGCGGTAAAGGTGTACGGACACGGGATCGTTCATTCAAAAATCAAATCTCTGACAGTATCTGTACGGTGCAATTACAAGAGAATGAGGAATGCGGTGAAGTGTGCGATAATAATGAGGATGCGGCTAGTGGTGAAGACGCGGCCGGCAATCAAGACGATTGTCCGAATGTATTTTGGGAAGAATGGTCGCCGTGTTCGGTGACGTGCGGTAATGGCATTAAGACACGTTACCGCGTTACCGCCAATGAAGATGATGAAGACCCACCACCAGAGGATGGACCGTGCGCTAATCTACAACTACAAGAAACGGTCGAATGCTATAATCCACCGTGTGACGGTGAGAATCCGTTTAACACGATTAATACCGAAAATCAAGTGGTGACATCCACCGATTACGAAATTGTCGACCAACAACCGACCGGTATTGTGATCGATTGTGTGGTCACCAATTGGACGATATGGTCGCCGTGTAATACAACGGAACCGTGTAAAAAAGGCTACCGTTTCCAATTTCGACAAATTAAAGTATTATGATAAAATCAGTTATAACAATAAATAAATCGATTACTTTCAGACACACGCAATGAACGGCGGCCGGCCGTGTCCAAAGAAATTGTTACGAAAACGGCGTTGTACTGTGCCGTGTAATAAAAAACCCCGAACAACTACGATGGAACCGGTTGTAAGTAGTAATGAAATTGATGATATCGAAACACGACCAACTTGGGGCAATCCGCAATTATCGAAACGCAACAATAATGAACCGATTGATTGTGTGATGGGTGAATGGTCGGCATGGTCGCCCTGTACGAATTCGTGTGGTAGTCAAGCGGTGCAAATCAAGACGCGTCTAATTAGAGTCCATCCAATGAATGGTGGTAAAGAGTGTGGACCTAGGAAATTAGAAAGGAAATGTCCACTACCATTAGCGTGCACTGGTAGTGGACGATTGCCGATATTTTGATTTGAGAGACAAAAGACTTTGATTCTTTTATAATCTCATCTATTATTATCATTATCATTATTATTAGTAAAATTATTATTTTTATTATTTATATTAAATAGAGATTTGTAGATTTTTAACCAAATTATATATTTTATAATAAAAATACCAACAATACCCAACACTAATAGTCAGAATTGGGTATTATTTTGATCGTCGTCTTTCTTTTTGGGTGGCAGAATTTGGAATCGTAAATCGGTACCTTTGTGTCGTTTCTGTACGAATTTTGCTTCGTTGTCTTTAAATTGTTCTTCAAAAGTCTTGTAAATCTTCTCCTGGAAAATAGAAGATTTTAATAAACAAACAACTAAGCTCCAGCATTTCTCAACGGTACGCGACCCAAATTTTGACGGCAAGTTTAAAAGTCACATAAAAACAGAGCTACAGTAGCTTAAGACTCTAAATGGGCCGTTTTACGCCTTCACAGTGGTGCAACGCCTTAAACAATACGCTTTTCTTTATCGTTTCTTTAATAAAGCCACGTTGAGAAATATGTAGAATCGCGCCCCACGGTTTGAGAAACGCTAAACTAAACAATCAATCGAATTTACCGAATTCTCCACATCGCCACTAATCACAACCCGTATCTCGTACATCTTATCGACCCATTTCAGACACTTATTGATCTGTGTCTGTAAATCGTGTAGACTAATGCGATTGTTCAACAACAAAACCTTCTCTCCCTTTATATAATTGTGTTGTTTGTCTTTCTTTTTTTGTTCGCGTTGTTTCAGCTCTTCTAAATAGTAATCGCTGCCAGTCATCAATTTATATACAGGCCGATTTGTTTTCGTATCTAAATCGATGATTTTCACTAATTTCATATTACGTCGTTTCGCCAATTTCTGAGCTTCATCTAATGTTGCTATCTGTATCGCATCATCATTATTACTACTTGTGATCAATGTGATTTTTGGTATAATAGTTGAGGACTTCTTTGAGCGTATTTCACCAGTATTTATATCGATTTCTTTAACTATTTTTGTTTGTGATGGTGGTTTTGATGATAATAAACGTTTTGTTAGTAAATAATTTGTAAATCTTCCATTATTTTTTAGAGAATTTGTTAAAAAATAACGACAACAATTCATGTTTGCACGATTCTAACCTCAAAATTAACACATGGAAAAAATTCGATTCTCTTGAATTTTACAATAATTTCACCAAAACATTAATTAATTATGGTATCATAATGCTAGCAATGTTGAAATTGGTGAAAATTGTAACTTTTAATCTCGAAATTTCTAATAAGATAACCTCAATTTTATATATACTGGAAAGCTAAATTCAGCTATATTTCTAACGCAGCGCGTTAGAAGTGAAACTTCTTGGGTTAGAGATA